>WNGS01001059.1:35571-45731 GCA_020271785.1 Procambarus virginalis | reverse complement strand
CCTGGTGTGGCAACAAGAAACTTTCTAAGTCAACACGTCAAGGACCGACAAGAATGAGAGGAGGGGATGAACCAGCCTTGCTTGATCTGATATTTACCCTAAATGAGTCGGATATAAGGGAAGTTAAGTTGGAAGCCCCTTGGGAATGAGTGATCATAGTGTATTGAGCTTTGAGTACCTGGTTGAGCTAGGAATTATCACCCCAAAAAAGAACTGGGAACCAAAGGGCTGGCGTACAGAAAGGGAAACTATGAGGAGATGAATAAATTCCTATGGGATATACATTGGGACACAGAACTCGGAACCAAGTCCGTACAAGACATGATGGACTATGTCACCCAAAAATGTCAGGAGGCTGTAAGCAGGTTTGTCCCAGCCCAACAGGAAAAAACAGAGAAGCAAAGGAAGAATCCGTGGTTTAATAGGGAATGTATGAAAGCAAAGGAGCTGAACAAAAGGGCATGGAGGAACTTCCGTAATAACAGAACACCAGAAGTAGAGAGAGATACCAGAGAACCAGGAACGAGTATGTCAGTGTGAGAAGAGCAGCTGAGAAAAGGTATGAAAATGATATAGCTAATAAAGCCAAGACTGAACCAAAGCTACTACACAGTCACATCAGGAGGAAGACAACAGTGAAGGAACAGGTGATTAAACTTAGGGTGGGCGAGGACAGGTACACAGAGAATGACAAAGAGGTGTGTGAAGAACTCAACAAAAGGTTCCAGGAGGTCTTTACAATAGAACAGGGAGATATCACGGCGCTGGGAGAGGTGGCAGCAAACCAGGTGACCTTGGATAGGTTCGAAATTACAAGAGATGAGGTCAAAAAGCACCTATGGAGCTGGATGTGAGAAAAGCTGTTGGGCCGGATGGAATCTCGCCATGGGTATTGAAAGAGTGTGCAGGAGCACTTTGCTTACCACTCTCCATAGTGTATAGTAAGTCACTGGAAACGGGGGACCTACCAGAAATATGGAAGACTGCTAATGTAGTACCAATATACAAAAGGGTGACAGACAAGAGGCACTGAACTACAGGCCAGTGTCCTTAACTTGTATACCATGCAAGGTGATGGAGAAGATTGTGAGAAAAACCTAGTAACACATCTGGAGAGAAGAGACTTCGTGACAACCCATCAACATGGGTTCAGGGAGGGTAAATCTTGCCTTACAGGCTTGATAGAATTCTACGATCAGGTGACAAGAATTAAGCAAGAAAGAGAAGGGTGGGCGGACTGCATTTTTTTGGACTGTCGGAAAGCCTTTGACACAGTACCCCATAAAAGGTTGATGCATAAGCTGGAGAAACAGGCAGGAGTAACAGGTAGGGCGCTCCAGTGGATAAGGGAGTACCTAAGCAATAGGAAGCAGAGAGTTACAGTGAGGGGTGAGACCTCAGACTGGCGTGAAGTCACCAGTGGAGTCCCACAGGGCTCTGTACTTGGACCTATCCTGTTTCTGATATACGTAAATGATCTCCCAGAGGGTATAGACTCATTCCTCTCAATGTTTGCTGACGACGCCAAAATTATGAGAAGGATTAAGACAGAGGAGGACAGCTTGAGACTTCAAGAAGACCTGGACAAGCTGCAGGAATGGTCGAACAAATGGCTGTTAGAGTTTAACCCAAGCAAATGTAATGTAATGAAGATAGGGGTAGGAAGCAGGAGACCAGATACAAGGTATCATTTGGGAGATGAAATACTTCAAGAGTCAGAGAGAGAGAGAAAGACCTGGGGGTTGATATCACGCCAGACCTGTCCCCTGAAGCTCATATCAAGAGGATAACATCAGCAGCATATGCCAGGTTGGCTAACATAAGAACGGCCTTTAGAAACTTGTGTAAGGAATCTTTCAGAACATTATATACCACATATGTCAGACCAATCCTGGAGTATGCGGCTCCAGCATGGAGTCCCTATCTAGTCAAGCATAAGACTAAACTGGAAAAGGTTCAAAGGTTTGCCACCAGACTAGTACCCGAGCTGAGAGGTATGAGCTACGAGGAGCGACTGCAGGAATTAAACCTCACTTCGTTGGAAGACAGAAGAGTTAGGGGGGACATGATCACCACATTCAAGATTCTCAGGGGAATCGACAGGGTTGATAGAGACAGGCTGTTTAACACAAGGGGCACACGCACTAGGGGACACAGGTGGAAACTGAGTGCCCAAATGAGCCACAGAGATATTAGAAAGAACTTTTTTAGTGTCAGAGTGGTTGACAAATGGAATGCATTAGGAAGCGATGTGGTGGAGGCTGACTCCATACACAGTTTCAAGTGTAGATATGATAGAGCCCATTAGGCTCAGGAAACTGAACATTTGTTGATTGACGGTTGAGAGGCGGGACCAAAGAGCCAGAGCTCAACCCCCGCAAGCACAACTAGGTGAGTACAACTAGGTGAGTACACACACACACAAAACAGAATGTTACAAATAAATAACACAAGATATAAATACCATATAACATAGTCACATCCACAAAAAAACGTAAGTAGAGAAATACAGAAAGAAAACACACAAAACAAGCCCATCCCAACAACCCAAACACAGGTGCAGATTAGTACATAACAACAACAGGCCTCCTAAACCACCGACACAGAAGCAAAATTACAAAGCTACAGGAAACAACAAAAAATAAATACAGAAAAACAGTGAAACACATAAATAGGGAAATACAAACAGAGATAACATAAACACAGAAATGCCGCACACATAAGAAAGCAATATCACAAGGACAAGAAAATAAACACACTCACACAAGCGACATACACAACCACACCGCCCACCACCCCAACGCAATACACGGAGCGAGCGCAACGACATGAAAGAAATAACCCCAAACGCCCACAACCGCACACAACCACAACACAAACACACACACCAAAAGCAAAGAACAAAACATACAACAAAACAGGCCACGCAGGGGCAAGAACAACACCCACGTGCACAAACAAGGACGCCCACCTGTGTACGCAGGCACCGGGGAAACATCACGCACAACACAGACAGAAACCAAACACACCAATCACTCATACTTCTCCGGGTACTCCCGAGCTGGAAACCGTAAGCAATAAGCTTCCCAAATAAGTTGGTCACAGTCAGGAAGCGGACATCCAGGAGGCGCAGTAGGCCAAGGCATCTAATTCGGCACTCCCAAGACAAAACACTGCGCCCGGGGAACCCAGATGGTAGATGGGCACCAGGGAACAGGACGCATCAGGTCATCACACTCACGCTCAAAAGCCACAGATGTCGTAGATGTGTCGATCACCTCGACGGACAGGAGAATGAAAGGGATAGTTTCCCCCTAGGAAGCTGGTCACAGGGCCACACACCGGACTGCACATCAGGCCGCACACCGGCCTCCCACTAGGGCGTGCACTCTGGTAGACATCAGGGACCGCACTGAGACCCGCGGAGGGTGACTCCGTATGGGCCCCAGCGCTCCCACCAACCGGAACAGGAGCAGAGGCCCCTCGCTGCACATCCTTCGACACCACCATGACAAGGTCGCGATCACCAGGTGCAACTGCCCACTAAGGGGAGCCACCAGCAGGAGGCACAGCGTCCAACACAGAAGGCACCACAGGAGGCAACACAGCGTCGGCCACAGCATCATCATCTATCGCATCACGCTCCTCTGCCCACGACCGGCGAGGTGACGCACCCCGAGCCGAGCGACACACAGCAGGCGGAAGTGAAGACTCCAACACACGTGAGGTATCCAGGGAGGGAGACGGAACCGGCAGAGGAGAAGAGGTACTTGTCAACGAGGAAGCTGCCAGAGGTGACGAGGCAGAGGGCGTGGGTGGAGAGACACAAACCACCGACCCCCCAGCCCCGGGAAGCACATGTCCTTCTGCAGGCGACGCAGGCTCCATCCCTACAGCATCCCCGAAGGCCACTGGATGCGGAAGCACCACCGCAGGTATCGAACGACGAAGGTCCGAAACATGCGTCCCCAGGTCCCCAAGCTGACCGGTGGGGCAATAACATCAGGTCCAGACGTAGTGACGGCTTGAACCGCCTCGGGAACCACACCAGGCACCTGCACAGAGCGAGGATCCGCCGGGGAATCAACACACACAGATAAGCGGGGAAAGTCATCATCCTCCAGGAAACTGAAGGGGCCTCTGCACAAGGAGTGTTGCAACCGGCAGCTACGTGGCCCTCAGCACCACACCGGAAACACATGCGGGTTTGACCTTGATAGAAGGTCCTCAGAGAGAGCCCACGAAACGAGACCCTGGACGGTATAGGGCTCGTGAGCCGCATGACAAGCGTGCTTGAACCCAGCCGGACCCCCTTCAGCCGGCCCGCACTCAAAATGTTGAAGCAGTGCTTCACCACCGTCCCAAACCGCGTAAACAAGGACATGAGGGCCGCCTTGGGGAAGGTCACCGGCACGCCGTGAACACTCACAAACGACAAGGGCCCCCAAGGATCCGAGATCTCCTCAGACACAGCCGAAGCCGGAAGAGGAAGCGTGCGGCCATCCCAGCGAGCCACAAACTCCCGGTAAACATGTGACGTGGCGGACGACACGGCAACACGGGTGGGCGATAACTTCTCAAGGCCCAGGAGCTCGGGGACGTCAACACGGAGGACGTCCAGGAGAGCAACCTCTACAACGGGCCAGTCCACAGCAGCAGAAAAGTCCAACCGCACTGTGTCGATCCTCCGAATGCGGCTAGTACCAGCCACGTCCATACCGGCAGGCGGGGCACCGACCAGCAGGCGCTCCTCACCCTCCCCCCCCCCCCCCACAGCAAACCGCCACTCAGCAACGGCAGACGACTACTCTAGATGTAGGAAAGTGGTATACGACCTATCAGTATGCAGGGTGAGGAATGTGGTAATACAGTGATGTACACTCTTTCCATGCATGAAGCCATATATCTGGGGAGACAACATGTTACTAATTCTGTAAAGAAGACGGTTACAATAACAATGTTACTAATTATGTAAAGGAGACGGTTGAGAACCAACTTCTCAAGACACTTACAGAGACAACTAGTGAGGGAGATTGGGCGAAAAGCACTCTGCTGGTTTGGTTTAGGAATAGGAATAATAAAACTGTTGGTTCATGACTTTGGAAGCTCCCCAGTTACATAGCTCATATTATACAACTGAAGCAAGGGATTTCCTGGAACTAGCAGAAGCATCTTCTTCTTCTTCATGAGAATAGGTGCAGTTTGCATGAAGGGTTAACCCTCCCGATGACTGCACCAGGACAGACGTAAGGAGATGCGTTGACGGTTAGGATGAGAAGAAAGTCAAAAGCGGTAGATGTGATGGGCCGTAGAGAGAGGAGAGGCGGCGAAAACAGAGTCGAACGTTAGAGGGAGACACCCCGCACCGGGGGGCTGGGCGTCGTGGTCACGGTGGCAGCTGACCCACGCACGGCTTAGCAGTGTGTGCAAGACGGGAACTAATACTTCTCCGGAAACTTGTATATCGGAAAGCGCAAGCAGTACGCTTCCCAAATCACCCGCTCGTCAGCGGGCAGCCGGCCATCAGGCGGCGCCCTCGGCTGAGACATCCTATCCGGCACCCGATACACAAACTCCTTCACCCGCGACACCCAGATAGTGGACGAGCACCACGGGATCGGAAGCACCCGGGCATCTCGATAAGGGCCCAACTCCGGACCCTCACAGGGCACGACTCCAGCAGACGGAACCAGGCAATCCCCAGACCGGAGCAAGGAAGGAGGGGATACAGCAGGGGATGCAGGCGCGGCACCGACCCCACCACCGGGCACAGGACCCGAGGCCCCCCGGCGCACATCTTTCCGCAACATCACGACGAGGTCCCGATCATCAGGGACAACCCCCCACTGCGGAGATCCAACAGCAGGAGACGCAGGAGGAGAGGCACAGGTAGCAACTTCGGAGTCTCTCACAGCACCAACATCCTCGGAGGGGGGCGCCAGATCATCATACTCCCCCACCTCCTCCCAAGGCACACCACGAGGGGGAGACACACTCCGAGCCCGCCGTGAACGCTTCGAGACAGGTCGCACCACACCACGCCCAGCAGGCCCCGCCGCAGGCACGGCCACCATCTTCACATCCACACAGGTCACACCAGCACCGTCCGAAGAGTCCACAGAGGCCACATCACCCACACTGTCCACATCATCCAGGGAAACAGCCTCAGAACACCGACGCGCACGCTTCTGCAAAGGGATGGAAAGAGCAGAACTACAGTTGTCAGCACACACAGGCACGGCAGGCACCTCTCCCTGCCGAAGCACCCCCTCTAAAACAGCAGAACCCGTATTCCCGGGAGCCGGTATCACATCCACAGGCGGGACATGGACCTCCACCGGGACATCCTGCACAACACGCAGCTCAGGCGACGGCCCAACACCCACACACACCGGCTCAACAGCCCCAGGGGCCACAGCAGGCACCAGACGGGTCGCGCAGGCCGTAGAATTCACCTCAACAGGCAGAGCAGCAGACAGGCAATCAGGCGCCGCAGGCACAGTACCCACTCCATCCTCAGAACCGTCCGAACGTAACAAGGGCGGGAAATCCTCCGCACGAAAAACATGCACCCGACCAGCTGCTCCCACGTCGCACGCTGCAGCCAGATGACCCTCGTGACCACACCGATAACAGGTGCGCGGTTGACCCCGATACTGGCAGTGGAGCGTGTATCCCAACACGGACATCGACGACGGTACACTACACTTCAGCGACATTGTCAGGGTGCGGGAGCCGTCAAGCATACCAACACAGTGCCCGGCAACGACCCTGTTCCAACGAACACTTAACACTGTCCCAAACCGTTCGAAACAGGAGGTCAAAAAGTCGTCCTGAAATTCGAAGGGGGCACCATGCACCGCCACAGACGTCAAGGTGACACTAAGATTCACTACCTTAACGGAGCCAGCAGTATCAGGGAGAGGGTAAACACGCCCCTCACACCGCTCGAGAAACGCCTGAAAGGCAGCCTGGAGGCGGAACTTTACCACAGCACGGTTGCCCTGAAGCAGCTGGATGCCCACCAGGTCCGACAGCTGCACATGAAGCACATCCACCAGGGCGACACCAACCAATGGATGGTCCACCGGCACCGTAAACGCCAGACCAGCCGACAATGTCCTCTTCACTGGGGGGCGAGAAGTCCCCATGGCTAAGCAAACGTCACCCTGTCAGTGGCAAACCACCACCAGCAGGGCAAACCAGCAATCACCCAACGTAAACACTAGCCAGTGCGGAGAGACCTCAGGAGCGTCCGACCTGGCCGGTGGTCACCACGCAACTCAGCAGAAGCATACGCAGTATGCCGTAAGTAACTCAATCCTCCCCATGTGATGTAGCTTTGCCTTTACATAGAGCAGAGTCTAGTTCGTATTCAGTAAAAAGCATGTCACAGTCATCCTCTTGATGAAGCATGAAGTCAAGGAGCCTTGCTCTATCAGCATATTTATTATTTAATTCATTCTGTGTGGGTAGAGGAAGGCTGTCAAAGCTGGAGGTCGTGGCCCAAGCATCAACTAGCTCATTTGCTCTGTGCAGAGGATTAGGGTGCGCAATCTCTGCAGCATTTTTCCCTTTGATCTTGTTGATATCCTTCCATGCCTGACTTAGTGGCGTGTTAGAATTGAGACCACTGACAAAAGTTTCCCAGTCTGTCTGCCTCAGCTCCACCATACGTTCCCTGGCCTCTGCCAGAGCCGTTTGAAAGAGCTTAAGCATTTCAGCAGTGCGAGTCCTTCTATAAGCTAGTCCAGTTTTTGTGGCAGTGCATTTTAGTGAATGATATTTAGAATCATTATAATAAGCATAAGTGCTATGGCCAGTATAATTTGGGTTACGTGGCCTGGACGATGGATCAAGTGATTCTATAAACTACTAGATTGTACCTGTGAGCTTATTTTTAAAATCTTCAACCGATGAAGGCTCAGCTGAACTGTACCATTCTGACACATGAGCAACAAGATTGTCTCGTTGATCGATGGGCACAGCCAGCCTCTTCCGCTTGAACATTCCACCGGGGAGGATAGAGCTGCCAATGTTTACAGTGGCTAATATTGCCGGATGATAAGACGCCATATCTGGCACTATTGACGAGGCGCACACAGTGTGGGAGACGTTGACACCGAGACAGATCAACAATACCTCCGTAGATATGCGTTGGTTCAAGGTCACCCACAATCTGTGCATCATCGTGGCTACCTAATAGTGACAACAGTTGGTTGCCGTTACGATTACTGAACTGCGAATTACCAATATTCCTATGCCTAGCGTTATTATCACCTATAATGATGCTAGGCTCAGTCTGAATACAGATAGGAAGGTCAGTATAATTAAACTTATCACTAGGAGCATACAGGTTAAAGATATTGAGGGCAGAGTTCCCCACGTAGATCCTCACACCATGATACTGAAGCCCTTCAGTTGACTTGGCTGGGAGTAAACGAACCAGAGGGTTCAGTTCCTGACCGATTATGTGCCTCTGTAATCCTTTACACCACCGCCCACGGGATGGGTATGGGGTGCATAATAAAGAAAGAAATTGAATCTCAATTAGTATTAAGTTTAGTCTTATTTATTTATTTATTTATTTATTTATTTATTTATTTATTTATTTATTTATTTATATACAAGAAGGTACATTGGGTTAGAGAGAATACATAGCATAGTATTTACAATCTTGTAAAGCCACTAGTACGCGCAGCGTTTCGGCCAGGTCTACAGATAATTTTAAGTAGGTAAATTCTAGCAGAATTAATACAATGATAACAGATACATTGCAAGAAAAAAATGAGATGAGAGAGAATAGTAAGTATATTAAAGCACATTGGTATATTAAAGCTCTGATTGATTACATTGACAGCTTGATTGGTAACTTAAACAAGATTAACAGACACCATACAGCAGATTGATAGCACATATAAGACAGCAATGATCACAATGGTAAAGATGTTCGGATTGGGTACATAAAGATTGGGAGATTGGGTAGCAATAGATACAGTGCAATTTTAAAGCAACAAGGTAAAAAAACTATGAAGATGAAATTAGGTACTTTTTAGTATTTTTTTGAATGACGCAAAAGTTGACAGCTTTTCAATTCATTAGGGAGTGAGTTCCATAAACTGGGTCCCTTTATTTGCATAGAGTGTTTACACAGATTAAGTTTGACTCTGGGGATATCAAAGAGATATTTATTTCTGGTGTGGTGATAATGGGTCCTATTACATCTGTCCAGGGAGAGTTTCAGAGCAGGTTTGCATTTAAGAACAGGGTTTTGTAAATGTAGTTGACACAAGAGAATTTGTGGAGTGAGATTATGTTTAGCATGTTTAGGGAGTTAAACAAGGGGGCTGAGTGTTGTCTGAAAGCAGAATTTGTTATTATTCTGATAGCAGATTTTTGCTGGGTGATGATGGACTTGAGGTGGTTTGCAGTGGTTGAACCCCATGCACAGATACCATAATTAAGATAGGGATAGATTAGTGCATAATATAGAGAGATGAGAGCAGAGTTAGGTACATAATATCTGATTTTGGAGAGTATACCAACTGTTTTAGAGACTTTCTTAGTTATGTGTGTATGTGGGTACTGAAGTTGAGTCTCTTGTCTAGGAATAGGCCAAGAAACTTTCCATCATTTTTATTGCTAATGTTTACATTGTCTATCTGAAGCTGAATTGCATTTGTAGATTTGCTTCCAAATAAGATGTAGTAGGTCTTTTCTATGTTAAGTGTTAGTTTGTTGGTTGACATCCATAAGTGGACTTTTTTTAGTTCATTATTAACAACATTATTTAGTGTATGTGGGTTGGGTTAGAGTAGATGAGGGTAGTATCATCAGCAAACAAAATAGGTTTCAGAATGTTAGAGACATTAGGCAGATCATTGATGTATATAAGAAATAGAAGAGGTCCAAGATGCTGCCCTGTGGCACTCCAACGGTTATTGGTAGAGTGGGAGAGGTTATATTATTGATGGTTACACATTGGTGTCTGTCACTAAGATAGGATTGGATATAGTCCAGTGCATGTCCTCGGATTCCATAATGATGGAGTTTACATAAGAGGTAATTATGATTAACAGTGTCAAAGGCCTTTCTCAGGTCAATGAAGAGTCCAATCGGAAACTCATTTTTGTCAAGGGCAGAGTAAATTATATCAAGGA
>WNGS01001059.1:14959-32654 GCA_020271785.1 Procambarus virginalis | reverse complement strand
AAACAGGACATTGAGAAAACTAAATACGACACCGCCTGAAGGGCACACATAAATACACAGAACATATTAATCCACTACATACGCGAAATACTCAGCAAGCACACAAACTATCAAGAGTGCGCATACTTATCCGGCCACTCAGCTGCCGGGAAACGAATACAATACGCCTCCCAAAGCAACATGATGTCGTCAGAGTGACTATGGGCCGTACGAGGATCGGGCATCAAATTCGGCACACCCTCAACAAAAAACCTGAGCCTTTGGAACCAGATAGTCGAGGGCACCACGGAACAGGCAGCACTCGGTCATGAAAGCCAAATTCCAACGGGTTGGTCTTCTGATCGTACGCCACGCCGGAGGCCAAGATGATCGGGACGGGTTTCCCCCTACAGGCGCGGGCAACGGGCAGCGCACTTGTAACCTTGTCAGCCCCACAGGGCTCCGCAGCACAACACCGGACGTGACATCTGCAGGGGACGAACATCCTTCTTCAGCAACAACACGAGGTCGCGGCCTGCACCAGCACCCACCTCACCTACGTCCGGAGGAGCCACCACCTCCCACTGCGGAGAACCGCCTGCAGAAGAAACAGGAGGTGAATTATAAACACAATCGCCGGCATCAGCAGGCACATGGACGTCAGCGACCACCACCTCATCTCCCGAAGACCCATCTGTGTCGAAACCCTCCACATCAGCCCAAGCAGTGGAAGAACGCCGGGACCGCTTGGGCACCGGGCGCACATCCTCAGAGCCGGAGGCAGACCCAGAACCACGGGCATCACAAGCCGTGCGAACCACCGCTCGCCTCATGACGGCAGCAGCCTCAACCGCAGGGGGAACCGGACCACACACAACAGGAGGCCCCACAGCCACCCCAGCACCCAGCACAGCCGGGACCTGAGGCGAGTATGCAGGCAAGCACGCAGGGCCATGTGCAGCACCTGAAGACGGGTGAGCAGACAGGTGAGCAGACAGCGAGGAGGGAGCATCAGGAAGGCCCACGGGAGCAGCAGGGACAGGAGCAGGAGTATCCACCGAGGGCATCGCAACATCCTGAAGAGGGTCGGCGACATTCGGGGGAACGTCCACCACAGGGGGCGCATCAGGCGACACAGGGGCTTAGCCGCGTCCGGAGAGGCGTCCAGAGCCACAGAAACCTCCTCCACAGGAAGCGGTGGAAAGTCCTCCTCACTGAAGAGATTCACAGGCGCAGAGGCCGGCGCAGAACAGTCAGCAGCCTGATGGCCCGACAGGCCACAACGATAACATGTCCGAGGCTGGCGGGCGTAAAACACACGAACTGTGTACCCCATCAGACACACAGAGGACGGAATATCCTCCCGTAGCCTCATGCCCAGGGTACGAATGTTCGTCCGGACACCCTTAAGTGGGCTCGAAGACCACATTCACCCTCACACTAACGACGGCGCCAAAACGGCCGAAGTACCGCCGAAGCAGACCCTCCGGAAACTCCAACGGAGCCCCATGGACGCTGACGTAGGTGAGGGCACCACTCCGATCCGATATGGAAACAGTGCCCGCACCATCCTGTAGAGGCAGAGTCCGCCCCTCGTATCGACGGAGAAATTCGCGATACGCCATTTCTGCAGTGAATTTCAGGATCACCCGACGAGCCGTCACCAGCTCGACACCGTATATATCCATCACAGGGACCTGCAGCTGCTCAAACACCCGTGCAATCTCTTGGTACCCAGCCCGGCTGGAAAATTCCAGGCCCACAGACTGAGCCCGCAGTACTGGTGGGAGGGGGACCCCCATCGTAACTCAGGTCCGCCACGTCAGCACGCAGCCAACCAGGCAACAACACTGGTAGGGCAGCGACGCCCCACCACCTGGCGACCAAACAGCTAACAACTTATTGTTTTCGAATGATGCAAAAGTTGGACAGCTTTTCAATTCAATAGGGAGTGAGTTCCATAAACTGGGTCCCTTTATTTGCATACTGTGTTTACACAGATTAAGTTTAACTCTGGGGATATCAAAGAGATATTTATTTCTGTTGTGGTGATAATGGGTCCTATTACATCTGTCCAGGGAGAGTTTCAGAGCAGGATTTGTATTTAAGAACAGGGTTTTGTAAATGTAGTTGACACAAGAGAATGTGTGGAGTGAGATTATGTTTAGCATGTTAAGGGAGTTAAACAAGGGGGCTGAGTGTTGTCTGAAAGCAGAATTTGTTATTATTCTGATAGCAGATTTTTGCTGGGTGATGATGGACTTGAGGTGTTTTGCAGTGGTTGAACCCCATGCACAGATACCGTAATTAAGATAGGGATAGATAAGTGCATAATATAGAGAGATGAGAACAGAGTTAGGTACATAATATCTGATTTTGGAGAGTATACCAACTGTTTTAGAGACTTTCTTAGTTATGTGCTGTATGTGGGTACTGAAGTTGAGTCTCTTGTCTAGGAATAGGCCAACAAACTTTCCATCATTTTTATTGCTATTGTTTACATTGTCGATCTGAAGCTGAATTACACTTGTAGATTTGCTTCCAAATAAAATGTAGTAGGTCTTTTCTATTAAGTGTTAGTTTGTTGGTTGACATCCATAATGGACTTTTTTTAGTTCATTATTAACAACATCATTTAGTGTATGTGGGTTGGGCTTAGAGTAGATGAGGGTAGTATCATCAGCAAACAAAATAGGTTTCAGAATGTTAGAGACATTAGGCAATTAGGTATATTGATGTATATAAGAAATAGAAGAGGTCCCAAGATGCTGCCCTGTGGCACTCCAACGGTTATTGGTAGAGTGGGAGAGGTTATATTATTGATGGTTACACATTGGAGTCTGTCACTAAGATAGGATTGGATATAGTCCAGTGCATGTCCTCGGATTCCATAATGATGGAGTTTACATAAGAGGTAATTGTGATTAACAGTATCAAAGGCCTTTCTCAGGTCAATGAAGAGTCCAATCGGAAACTCATTTTTGTCAAGGGCTGAGTAAATTATATCAAGGAGACTAATAATTGCATCGTTGGTACTCTTTTTTTTTTGGGGGGGGAGCGGAAGCCAAATTGACAGGGGCTAAGAATGTCGAATATTACGAGATAGGCGTAGAGCTGTTTGTAGAAAATTTTTTCAAATATATTTGATAGTATGGGTAGGTTTGATATTGGTCTATAATTGTTTATGTCTGCTGGATTACCTCCTTTATGAACTGGCGCTACTCTTGCTTTTTTAAGGATATCAGAGAAGGTATGACACTCAAGGGATTTGTTGAACAGCAGAGCTATAGGTGGCGCAAGAGCATGGGAGGCGCTCTTGTATACAATGGATGGGATTTCACTGATGTTCCCAGCTTTGGTTTTTAGTGAGTGTATGATGGACACAACATCTGTCGGGCTGACTGGTGAAAGGAGAAGAGAGTTTGGATAGCTGCCTGAGAGATATGTGTTGATATGTGTCTGAGTCTGTGGGATTTTACTTGCAAGGTTAGCACCAATCGATGAAAAGAAGCTATTAAATTAATTCGCCATTTCTAAATCAGATAACGGTGTAAGGCCATCCTTAGAGAGTGTTATCTGGTTGTGGGAGTGTTGTTTAGTTCCTAGGATATTAGAGATGGTATTCCATGTGTTTTTCATGTTGCCTTTTGCTTCTTTGAATCTAGTCTCATAATAAGAAAGTTTAGCTTTTCTTATGATACTGGTAAGCACAGATGAGTACCTTTTAACTACTTCCTTTGTAACTAGGCCAATCCTAAATTTCTTTTCATATTCATGTTTTTTGTTGATTGATTTAATTATGCCACTTGTGAGCCACGGGTTATTTTTTCTTTTATCAGTTACTTGTTTGGTAAGGAGGGGACAGTGAGTGTTGTAGAGGCTTCGAGTTTTGGAGAGAAAGAGGTTAGTTAATAAGTTTATATCCTGTGTATTATTAAATTCAGATTCCCAGTTAACATTGTGAAGTGCATCTGTAAGATTGACTAAAGCTGATTCACTGTGTAGCCTGAATGAGAGTTTCTTGCTTTCTGGTGGTGGTGTGTCCATGTTTGCTATGAGGAAGGTAGGATAGTGGTCAGTTGTTCTGTCATAAATTACCCCAGATGTAAGGGGGAGCTGTTATATTAGTCCATAGGTGATCCAGGGTTGTGGCAGATGTTTGAGTGATCTAGTATTAGATTTCTAAGGTTAGAGTTAAATTCAGTCACATCAGTGTTAGGAATCTTGTAGACTGCTCCCACAGTCAGGACAGCATCGTTACCCTTCTTCTTCTTGAGGTTATCTTGAGATGATTTCGGGGCTTTTTAGTGTCCCCGCGGCCCGGTCCTTGACCAGGCCTCCACCCCCAGGAAGCAGCCCGTGACAGCTGACTAACACCCAGGTACCTATTTTACTGCTAGGTAACAGGGGCATAGGGTGAAAGAAACTCTGCCCATTGTTTCTCGCTGGCGCCTGGGATCGAACCCGGGACCACAGGATCACAAGTCCAGCGTGCTGTCCGCTCGGCCGACCGGCTCCCCCTGCTTGACTCTGAAAGAGGCAAATATATACTCACCATAAGGGTCTCTAGATTTAATTACTTTTAAGCGAGTCAGTGCATGGTGGTAGTAAAGAGAAGTACCACCACCTCTTTGTATAGGACGACAGTTGTGAATGGCTGAGTAGTTAGGTATGTTGTAGAGTTGAGAAGTGTCCTCTTTTAACCACGTTTCAGTAAACACAATAAAAGAGAATTTGTTGTCAACTGTTTGAATCAGGGCATTAACATCATCAAAGTACTTGCTTAGAGATCTAACATTACAACCCCCGTAAGCACAACTAGGTGAGTACACACACACACACACACACCACAGCCTGGGCAGGGCGAGATAGCTAGGCACGTCTCCTTGCACCCGTTGCCTCTGTTCACCTAGCAGTAATTAGGAACTTGGTTGTTAGTCGACCGTTGTGGGTCGCTTTCTGAGGAATGGTCAAATACTGTTCATATTCGAGAAAACTTCGAATTTCCCACAAAGCATGGAAACCCAAACAAAAGTACTAAAGTACAGACACCAGGCCTAAGTAGTCCTAAGGGTCGAGGTTCGATCCCCGGCGGAAAGCGGAAACAAATGGTCAGTTTCTTTTACCCTGATGCATCTGTTCACCTAGCAGTAAATAGGTACCTTGGAGTTAGACAACTGCTACGGGCCGCTTCCTCGGAATGTGCGAGTGTGTGAAAATTAAGATTAAGGACTTGCCCGAAACGCAATGCGTTCTGGTGGCTGTACAAGTATGTAAAGTCGACTCAGGGCACTGAAAGCTATGACCTGGAATGAACATGGAGCCTCTATTGCTTAAAATGATGTACACAGCCTATGTGCGCTCCGTCATAGACTATGCCGCACCAGTTCTGTGCACCTACTCCAAAAGCAATATGAAAAAGCTTGAAAGCATTCAAAATGAAGCCATGACAAACATTCTTGGAGTTCCAAGAACTGCCAAAACGTCTAATCTACGAGAGGAGTTGTCCCTCCCGAGTGTTAAAAGTAGAATTAAGGAGCTGAATGCTAAGCTTGCAATTAGGATAGCCAGATATTCCCATTACAATGATATTGCTAAGAAAAAACTGAGCTCTGTGCTACTTTCAGGGGGAAACAGGAGAAGCAAAAAATGGCATCACAGATCAGTCTGCTACCTCGAAGAGCTTCACCTGCTTGAGCAAGCCCGTGAGCTCCTGCCTGTAGAGAGGTTACCTCCCTGGGAGGATGACTCGTGCAAGATCATCATCAATGAAATGGCAATGAAAAAATCCAACATGATACCACAAGAAATGAGGCACAAGTATCTCGAGGAAATTTATAAAGAAGCCGGAGATGAACTAGATGAAATCTACACTGACGGGTCATCTAATCCTGTCGATGGCAGGGCTGGTGCAGGATACACGGTAATCAAGGATAATACTTTCCAACGCAGATATGAAGAAAAAGCACGTATTGAGAACTATGCCTCTTCAACGCAAGCAGAGCTAACTGCCATTGTTATGGCGTTAAGGCTTCTTGAACGTAACACTAATGGTGCAGTGATTTGCAATGATTCAAAAGCAGCACTGCAAAGCCTAAGTAAAAATCGGGCAGAAAATCTTGCAATAGTCGTTGAAATTAATAGAGCTGTGAGAGTACTAACCAACCAGGGAATAGTCACCAAGTTTCTGTGGATCCCCTCCCATGTGGGAATTAACGAACAGATGTGCTGGCTGCTGAAGGCGCTGAAGGAGACCATATTGAATACTACATACCCAGGACTCTGCTACAAATTAGAGGTATTGCCAGGCAACATCACCGTGACAAGGTAACTGAGGATAGGAGGATAGAAGCATAAACCAGTGAATCTGTACGATGATACAACATGGTTGCAGCTGACAGTCCCAATCATTATGGACGAATAGGAGGAGAAGGCGGGAGAGAATCAGTAATAGCGAGAATCCGTCTGGGATACAAACATCCATGGAGATACGGAATGGAAACGACTGTTGATCAGCGAAATTGCAGAATTTGTGGTGATGAGAGTAACGGACACCGCCTTGACCACTATCTACGTGAATGTGAACACCTGAGAGACATTAGAAATATGTGTAGAATAATGAACCCCCACATTGTTTGAGTTAGGAAAACACCATTTGTCAAATATTGACACTGTTCTTAAAAGATTCCCCCATTTTGCACCCGTAAGATAACGTAAGCTTTTAAGGGTTGACAGATGTTAATCTTCTTGTTTGAGCTGTTCACTAAGAACATAAGAACAAAGGCAACTGCAGAAGGCCTATTGGCCCGTACGAGGCAGCTCCTATTTATAACCACCCAATCCCACTCGTATACATGTCCAACCCATAAACAAGACTTGCAAGTCTTGCTTACTTGTTAAGCAAGACTTGCTTAACTTGAGACAGTTAAGCAAGTCCCAGCTATGTCTGGGTACAAGTGACAGGATGAATAATCCAGCGGGTTCTCTTCCTTTTGGGGAGTGTTGTACAAGCTGCTATGGCGGTGTGTCCACTCACAAGATGAGCGGCGCTGCCCAATAAACTCGCCCCTCGGGGCAAAATTTAAATTTTTTTAAAAAGTATGGTAGCACTCCAATATATATAAATAAATATAAAGGCTCCAGTATGTTTCTGTGAATAATTCAAATTCTCCCACCCTACCCATCAACACTGGTGTTCCCCAGGGCAGCATACTTGGCCCTCTCCTCTTTCTCATCTACATTAATAACCTTCCAAATGCCTCTCAACATCTCAAACCAATTCTATTTGCTGACGACACGACCTTCCTTTTCTCCAGTCCTGACCCCCTTGCTCTAAATGTCACAATGAATACTGAGCTAAATAAAGTCCACCACTGGCTAACTGCCAACAAACTCACCCTCAATATTGACAAAACTTTCTATATTTTGTTTGACAATAAATCCTCAAATCAAATAAATCTCTAGATAAACAATACCCAAATTTGTAACAAAGTAGATGGAAAATTCCTTGGCGTTCTCATTGACCACAAGCTGAATTTCGAGGGACACATTCTAAATATATCAAAAAAAAAGTTTCAAAAACTGTTGGCATTCTTTCTAAGATCAGATATTATGTACCCCGCCCTACCCTGGTGATGCTCTATTACTCTCTCATCTATCCTTATCTCAACTATAGTATTTGTGCTTGGGGTTCTACTACCCAAAATCATTTACGTCCTCTAATCACTCAACACAAAAGCTGCTATTAGGACACTATCCAACTCTGGCCCCAGACATCACTCGGTACCCTTAATCAAATCTCTGAATATGTTAGATATTAAGTCACTGCACATCCTCTCATGTGTACTTTATATATATAAAACGCTGAACTGTAATATCAATCCTGACCTTAAAAGCTTCCTAGAAGGTTGTAGCAGAATTAAATTCAATTTCTATATTAATGCACCCCATACCCATCCCGTGGGCGGTGGTGTAAAGGATTACAGAGGCACATAATCGGTTCAGGAACTGAACCCTCTAGTTCGTTTAGCTAAGCAAATAATAATTTTTTACCCTAGTTACAAAATTATTAATGTTATATACACATGTACACACTCTCATACATACGTGTACATATATATATATATGTATACATATATACATACACATTGTGACGATAATCTCTTTCAAGAGAGATTGAGCCTGCTCTTCCCTACATAAAGTTACTTACACATCTACAAGAATAAGATGCTACATTCAAGATACGTCTACCAGTAGCACAAAACGTTTTGACCAGGAGGCAAAATGTACCCCCTTACTCCACACTCCCTCCACGCCAGCTCGCCACCGGTCGTCAACCAGCAAACAACCATTCCCAGCCTGCCTTCTTCTGATTGGTGACCGGCCGCCTGCACACCTGCACCTCTGCACCTCAGCGCCATCTACCTGAGTCGATGTCTGGGCTTGAACCAGCCATTGACTTCAGAATATCCTTGTGCTCTCAAGCTGTGAACAACAAACTGATGCACCTCTTGTTTATCAGTGGAGGTTCTAAGCTAGCGCTCATATTCTCGGCACCTGTTATTACATTTTACCTTTGTCATTTTTGTCTTTATATTATTCTTAGAGTAACGTCATTCCTGATCTTAGATTTTGTTATATTTTTTTACTTGTTTGTTTGCACTGTACATAAGCCAAGGGATTCCTTTTGTTCATACTTTGTTTTCAGTATTAATTAAGTTTCATTGTTCATACTATGTGTTTTGTGTGTCTTCCCTTACTTTTACTACAGACAACAGCCAAGCAGTCTCTCTTTTTTTTTGTGTGAATGTGACAGGCATTGACACCAGTCATTAGGAAGACTGCCGAACATCTACGCTCCTACATTTTCCCATCACATTTCATGGGGGCCTGTCCGGGATGCTTCACTCAGGTACTAGTACTAGAACATCAATTTGTGGTAAGTGTACTTGGCTTTGATACAGTTTCTTTTCAATATTTTTCATTACTTTTCATATTCATATGGTGCTGTGTGTATTGTGCATTCCACGAGTAGCATATGGTGAGTGTTGGATAACTTTGGATTACGTGGTGACTGTAGGCCGCAGTCATTCTCTTAATTGGTCATCCCTCCCTCAGTGTTATTACTCGTGTTTACCACCTTTTGTCCCTAGGATATTTCTCACTCAGACAGATCATCATTTTGGGTACCCTGGTACTTTGGTTTGTCTTAGGGTGCTTTGACCCTATCTTCTCTATCACCCAACTCTAGCACGGACTACGTTGCTGAGTTGGGACCTCAGCAGCAGTTCTCGTCACCAGTTGACAATCGCACCCCTACACGTCGGTCAGAGATGATGATATTTACTTAGGTAGGAAATTGGCTTTCTTTTTTCAGAGCACAAAGTTCGCTAATTCTGTAAATATCATATTTCATTTAGTTGGAAAACCCTTGCTTATGTCCTATAGAGACTCGGCAAGGTATGCCTACATTCTTGGACTACCTAATTCACTTTTGAAGCAATTAAATGTTTCATTTGTTTTAGAAACTCGGTTTCATTTATTTAGTAGGATTTTCTTGCCCTTATTCTCTTACATTGAGTACCGGGTACAAGATTTCCTGCGCTTTTGATTGACTAATCATTTACCATCCCAAAATTAACGTTAATTGTTAACGATTAAAATTCCACAGGATAGTTACCAGGTGCCACGTTATCCTGTTTCTGACATTTACCATATCACAACTATATTCGTTGTACATTTATTTGCTATTTTTCACCATGTTTCGTCTCCAAGTTTTCCGTAACGATCCAGTAGGTGAAATAGGGACCTTAAGTCGTGCCAAGAGGACCGAATTAAAAGCTCTTGCCCACGAGTATCAACTAGATATTCCCCATGGAGCCAACAAAAATGACTTGCACAACCTAATCATGAATCACCTTTTAGATGAAGGGAAGATTGACTCTGAAACTCACGAAAATTATTCTATTGCAAATAGACATGCTCTGGCAACTATGAAGCTATTGCTCGAACTTGCAAAGATCGAGCGGGAACAGAAGAAAGAGTAGGCGGCCCTACTCAAAGAACAACAAGAACGTGAAGCGACCCTGGCGAAAGAAGCTCTCCAGCTCAAGGAACGTGAGGCGGCCCTACTCAACGAACACAAAGAACGAGAGATGGTCCTAAAGAAAGAAGAGACGGCCCTACTCCAAGAGCATGAGCGAGTACAGCTTGAAGCAAGCCAACGTCACCTGGAGATGCAACGCGACCATGACAAGAAGCAAGCTGATATGGCTATAGCATGTCGTCAAAAAGAACTAGCGTTGGAAACTACACACATCACTCAGCACCAACAAGCTGAAGCTAAACTTCCAGTAAGCTTTAGCATCTCCCAGGCAAGTAAGTTAATGACACCATTCGTCGAGACAGAGATCGACGTGTTTTTCACCACTTTTGAGACCCCTAGCTAAAAAACTTAGCTGGCCTGCAGACCAATGGTCTACCCTTCTTAGAGTGCATCTCACAGGTAGAGCTGCAGTTACTCTCAGTACCTTAGCGTCTGAGAATGACTACCAGACCCTGAAGCAAGCAGTTTTGGACGCCTACCTTCTCTCCACCGAAAGCTATCGACGAAAATTCCGTGATTATCTTAAGGCAAGTACCACCACCTTTCTAGAATTTGCCAATACCAAGAAAAGATATTTCATGAAATGGCTGGAAGCAGCACATGTCTCTACATTTGCAGAACTCGTCAACCTCATGCTAGTTGAGGAATTCTTGAGACGTGTTCCCCCTACCGTCCGTTTATATTTAGCAGATAAAGAAGAAACCGACTACATCAAATGTGCGAAGTCGGCTGACACCTACAGCCTCATCCACCGGCTGACACCAGAACCACCTTCCAGTAAGAAGTCTTGGTACAGTTACGATAAAGTGAGTACAGATCAAGCAAGCTCTCAATTGTATTGTAAGTATTGCAAACTCTATGGACATACTATAGATAAATGTGAGAAGTCTCAATACAAAGTGTTATGATCTCAGCCTGCAGGAGAAACGAGTCTCCCCCTTGAGAGTTATTCAGCAAGCCTGACCTAACTGGAAGGTGCAGGAATTATAGAGGCGATAACACAGATGTGAGATGGTGTGTTGGATTTAAATAAAAATTTGAGAATATGGGCAATGAACTAGAAAGCAGATAAATGACTGGTTAGAAGATGTGGACAAGTTGCTGGAGGTCTGAGGCTCGCTTTGGGAGAGCCTTGACCTCACTTGAGGCCAGACTTCGCAGGGGGAAAGCCGCGCTTCGTCGAGCTCCCGCCAGAAGGGACCCCTAGCGATATTATCTCCAAGAGAAGAGAAGGTGTAGACGTTCCAGCTGTTGAATCGAGCTGAAGACGTTGCGGTCTCAAGTCCTGGACGGCGAGGAGAGAGTATTAAGCCGCCCAGTGACAGTTTTGTGGGCTGTGACAAGCGCCCTGGTCAGACGTTGTCAGAGGGAGAAGCGCCCTCGACCAGATAATCTGTGGTTTGTCTTTGGGGAAGAAGTTGCTGAGGACTTCGAAGCCAGCACAGAGGGAGTGGTTGATGAGACTCGAAGGCAGAGAAGGAGAGGACCTCGAGCTGTGAGGAGAAGCAGTGAGGAGGAGTGTCACGTGCTTCTGCAGAGGTGGTGAAGTGCCACAGTTATTCGAGGAAACTTATGGTGCAGCAGCCAGGAGAGCTGTGGATGATCCTAATAGGAGTAGGGAAGCACCATAGTTGTTCAAGGAATCTTCATGGTAGCAGCCTGGAGGAGCTGCAGAGGATCCTGGTGTTTAAGCCCTGAGGAACCTGAAGTTGTCAGGGTAGTGAAATAGTTCTAAATGATCACTTGTATGGAGGTGAGAGTATTTGTCATTAGCGTGAACGACGCAGTGAGAGGTGAGTGATCGTTTGCCATTTATGTGCCAAGAGGTGTATATTGAAGTTTAGAGCTACAGACGTAGGCAGGAGTACCTACAGATATATATGTATTCTAAGACTGATAGAATGGTCGATTGATTCGTTGTGTGGCACGGATCATTTATACTGATATATATATATATATATATATATATATATATATATATATATATATATATATATATATATATATGTATGTTATTGCATTCAAATGCTGATTTGCCTTATATGTGTTTATAGGTATATATATATATGTATACATTCTCTTGATGGTAGTGTAACATTATATTGTAAGACTTAATCTACTTGAGGAGGTTGATAATATTAGGTAATACCAAGATATAGGATACCACTTAGCAAGCTGAGTGGTATCAGCTTGGTACCCCATCTGAGGATAGAGTTCTGATGGTGTTGGAGTGCAACCTGATTATAATAGTACAGAGTATAGGATTCATCATTATTATTATATGTATGCGTGTATTGTATATGTACTTCGTCCAGTAAATGTATCCAAATTTGCTGGTGTTTGCACTTGTCCCAGTGAGGCTTCCCAGGAAATAGTAAAGAAGGAGAGAGAGAGCAAGAAACAGGAACCACTGCTGTGGACAGGGTAAGACAGAAGTCTAGTAAGAAAAGGGGATTGAGGAGTTCATATTCCATAAGGAGAGAGTGGGGAGTCACAGCGGCTCGAGTGGGTGTGTGCACGTGACAACAAGGCTGCGTGTTGGAGCCGCATCCCCTAAACGTGTGACGTTGAGCCCCTCTCCAAGAGCCAGAAGTGCCTAGTGTGATCTCCTAGTGAAATATGAGTATTTGTCGAGTTGTGGGTTGGGTGGTCCGTCAGCGGTAACACCACCAAATCCACCACCGCAACAAAAGGTAATAATGAATCTACTAAACCCAAACAGACTCCTCCTAAGTCCGGTAAGCCTGTGATGAATATTGGTGTTCATGTTAATGATCTTTCTCTCTTCAGTAAACACCTGTATCCTGGAACTGTCTCTACCAACGGTACAGATTCGGAGGGACGTTTTAAATTGAAGATCTTGAGGGACACAGCGGCTCTTCAGTCCATAATATTGAAATCAGCTGCGCCTAATATCAACTACACCGGGGAAACCGTCCTTATCACTGACCTCACTGCTACCACTCCGTATCCACTTGCCAGAGTCCACCTGGATTGTCCCTTCGTGACCGGTGAAGTCCAAGTCGCCATCAGGGAAAAGCCTTTCCCATGCCTGGAGTGCAACTTCTCCTAGGCAACGACTTGGCAGAAGATCTGCAACCACCCAGCCTGATCATCACGGACAAACCCCAGGTGTGTACCTCTGTAATGGATAATCCCATCTTTGAATATGTTCCAGCAGAGGTCCAAGAAAGTGATCAAGTTTCTCCTCCGGTTTTGGTGACCACCCGTGCACAAGCTGCACGACCGCAACCAGCTGACTCTACTGCTACCGCTGTCCCTCAAGACCCTCAGAATCTACCCAAATCTTACCAGTTTGGAGTTCCGTAAGTTACAGAGGGAAGATCAATCATTAACACCATTATTCTTCCAGGCTGAGACTCAACCTGACAGTATCCTGGGTCTTCCTAGAGAATGAGTTGCTCTACCGCAGATACAGACCAGCAAGCTGAAGGAGGATGACGATTGGGCCAATGTCGAACAACTAGTGATTCCCACCAGCCTACGGCCCGATATTCTACACCTGGCCCACGGAGCACTTTCTCACTATGGTTTTAACAAAACCTACACGGAATCAGACAAGACTACTACTGGCCAGGTATGGTTAAGGACTTCAAACAGTACGTACAACAGTGTCATACATGTCAGATGGCAGGTAAACCTAACATCTCTATCCCAAGGCGCCATTGACTCCCATCCAGGTGCCTGCGGAACCTTTCCACAGACTCATCATAGACTGTGTTGTCCTTTACCCCGGACCAGTTCTGGCAACGCCTATATAATAACCATCCTGTGTCCTACCACCAGATTCCCCATAGCAGTTCCAGTAAAGAACATTACGGCTGCTACTGTGGTGAAACACCTATTGAAGATCTTCACCAGTATGGATTTCCAAGAGAGGTTCAAAGTGACTGTGGCACCAACTTCACCAGTGATCTCTTCAAGAAGACACTGGAAGAGTTCAACATCACACAGGTATTGTCCAGCCCCTATCATCCTGCTTCACAGGGTTCTCTTGAACGTAGTCATCAGACTATTAAAGCACTCCTAAAGAATTTGCAATGAGACCTTGAAGGATTGGGATAAACAACTTGACCTCATTATGTGCATTTTCAGAAGTCTCCCCAATGAGTCTCTAGGAGTATCTCCTTATGAGATGCTCTACGGACGTAAGTGCCGTACTCCTCTCAAAGCTTTTAAGACTCTCTACGTAATGCCACCTTCAGTGAGCCTCAGAATGTGCCCCAGTTTCTTCAAAACTTAAAACACATTCTAGAGAGAGTACGTAAATTTGCTAATGACAATCTATTGAAAGCTAGGAGAGGATGAGACTCATTACGACCAAAGCAGCAAAATAAGGAAATTTAACCAGGAGACTTCGTGTTGGCATATTTTCCTATCCCAGGTCTCCATTGCAAAACAAGTTTCAGGACCCTACCGCATCAAGGAGTGCAGAAACAACCACAACTACGTTCTTGAGACTCCAGATAGGCGGCGGAAGACCCAGTTGTGCCACGTCAACCTCCTGAAGCAGTATCAAGGTACTCCCCCCACTGTGTTGGTATCATTCTCCAAATTTAAAGGTCCATACCTCCACAGTGAGACCTTCCCTGCTTCTCCCGAAAGCACTAACACTGAGTCAGTGCTTTCCAACTCGGAAATCCTAACTGATCTTCATACAATTTACAGGACTATAATAGTGCTCCTTGCCATGTTCTAATCCTATTCTCGCCTCGCCAGATATCACGAAGCCTTTCATCCTCCATGTCGACGCCAGTGGTACCGGCATCGGGGGTCCTGATGCAACAACGAGGCGAGGAGGTTCTACTGTTAGCTACTACAGCTACAAGTTAAAACCACACCAGAAGAATTACAGCACTATCGAAAAGGAGCTACTCTCCATCGTCCTGAACTTACAGCACTTTGCATCATACCTACAAGGTGCTCGGTCTACCACCATCTACTCGGACCACAATCCCCTACGCTTCTTGCAGCAAGCCCAATTCAACAATCAACGACTTCTACGATGGGCTTTATATCTGCAGAATTTCAACCTGGAGATCTTCTACATCAAGGGTTCTGACAACATCATAGCAGACGCCCTCTCCAGAGTCTGAGGTAGAGGCAGCTCCACCTACCACTCTACCATCAGAAGTAACTTGACCCAGTAAGAGCAGGCTTCGGGGGAGAGTTGTGACGATAATCTCTTTCAAGAGAGATTGAGCCTGCTCTTCCCTACATAAAGTTACTTACACATCTACAAGAATAAGATGCTACATTCAAGATACGTCTACCAGTAGCACAAAACGTTTTGACCAGGAGGCAAAACGTACCCCCTTACTCCACACTCCCTCCACGCCGGCTCGCCCCGTCGTCAACCAGCAAACAACCATTCCCAGCCTGCCTGCTTCTGATTGGTGACCGGCCGACTGCACACTGCACCTCTGCACCTCAGCGCCATCTACCTGAGTCGATGTCTGGGCTTGAACCAGCCATGACTTCAGAATATCCTTGTGCTCTCAAGCTGTGAACAACCAACTGATACACCTCTTGTTTATCGGTGGAGGTTCTAAGCTAGCGCTCATATTCTCAGCACCTGTTATTACATTTTACCTTTGTCATTTTTGTCTTTATATTATCTTAGAGTAACATCATTCCTGATCTTAGATTTTATATTTTTTACTTGTTTGTTTGCACTGTACATAAGCCAAGGGATTCCTTTGTTCATACTTTGTTTTCAGTTAATTAAAGTTTCATTGTTCATACTATGTGTTTGCGTGTCTTCCCTTACTTTTACCACAGACAACAGCCAAGCAGTCTCTTTTTTTTTTTTTTGTGAATGTGACAGGCATTGACACCAGCCATTAGGAAGACTGCCGAACATCTACACTCCTACATTTTCCATCACATTTCATGGGGGCCTGTCCGGATGCTTCACTCGGGTACTAGTACTAGAACATCAATTTTGGTAAGTGTACTTGGCTTTGATACAGTTTCTTTTCAATATTTTCATTACTTTTCATATTCATATGGTGCTGGTGTATTGTGCATTCCAGAGTAGCATATGGTGAGTGTTGGATAACTTTGGATTACGTGGTGACTGTAGGCCGAGTCACTCTTAATTGGTATCATCCCTCCCTCAGTGTTATTACTCGGTTTACCACCTTTTGTCCCTAGGATATTTCTCACTCAGACAGATCATTTTGGGTACCCTGGTACTTTGGTTTGTCTTAGGGTGCTTTGACCCTATCTTCTCTATCACCCAACTCTAGCACGGACTACGTTGCTGAGTTGGGACCTCAACAGCAGTTCTCGTCACCAGTTGACAATCGCACCCCTACACGTCGGTCAGAGATGATGATATTTACTTAGGTAGGGAATTGGCTTTCTTTTTTCAGAGCACAAAGTTCGCTAATTCTGTAAGTATCATATTTCATTTAGTGGGAAAACCCTTGCTTATGTCCTATAGAGACTCGGCAAGGTATGCCTACATTCTTGGACTACCTAATTCACTTTTGAAGCAATTAAATGTTTCATTTGTTTTAGAGAAACTCGGTTTCATTTATTTAGTAGGATTTTCTTGCCCTTATTCTCTTACATTGAGTACCGGGTACAAGATTTCCTGCGCTTTTGATTGACTAATCATTTACCATCCTAAAATTAACGTTAATTGTTAACGTTAAAATTCCCCAGGATAGTTACCAGTTGCCACGTTATCCTGTTTCTGACATTTACCATATCACAACTATATTCGTTGTACATTTATTTGCTATCTTTCACCATGTTCGTCTCCAAGCTTTCCGTAACGATCCAGCAGGTGAAATAGGGACCTTAAGTCGTGCCAAGAGGACCGAATTACAAGCTCTTGCCCACGAGTATCAACTAGATATTCCCCAAGGAGCCAACAAAAATGACTTGCACAACCTAATCATGAATACCTTTTAGATGAAGGGAAGATTGACTCTGAAACTCACGAAAATTATTCTATTGCAAATAGACATGCTCTGGCAACTATGAAGCTATTGCTCGAACTTGCAAAGATCGAGCGGGAAACAGAAGAAAGAGTAGGCGGCCCTACTCAAAGAACAAGAACAAGAAGAACGTGAAGCGACCCTGCGCGAAGAAGCTCTCCAGCTCAAGGAACGTGAGGCGGCCCTACTCAACGAACAACAAGAACGAGAGATGGTCCTAAAGAAAGAAGAGACGGCCCTACTCCAAGAGCATGAGCGAGTACAGCTTGAAGCAAGCAAACGTCACCTGGAGATGCAACGCGACCATGACAAGAAGCAAGCTGATAGGCTATAGCATGTCGTCAAAAAGACTAGCGTTGGAAACTACACCACTAATCGGCACCAACAAGCTGAAGCTAAACTTCCAGTAAGCTTTAGCATCTCCCAGGCAAGTAAGTTAATGACACCATTCGTTGAGACAGAGATCTAAGTGTTTTTCACCACTTTTGAGACCTAGCTAAAAACTTAGCTGGCCTGCAGATCAATGGTCTACCCTTCTCAGAGTGCATCTCACAGTAGAGCTGCAGTTACTCTCAGTACCTTAGCGTCTGAGAATGACTACCAGACCCTGAAGCAAGCAGTTTTGGACGCCTACCTTCTC
>WNGS01001059.1:0-14919 GCA_020271785.1 Procambarus virginalis | reverse complement strand
GCAGCTGCTATTGGTCCATACGAGGCAGCTTCTATTGGTCCTACGAGGCAGCTCCTATTGGTCCATACGAGGCAGCTAGTATTGGTCCATACGAGGCAGCTGCTATTGGTCCATACGAGGCAGCTACTATTTTTCCCTACGAGGCAGCTGCTATTGGTCCATACGAGGCAGCTGCTATTGGTCCATACGAGGCAGCTGCTATTGGTCCATACGAGGCAGCTGCTATTGGTCCTACTGACGAGGCTCAATAGATTAAGAACATAAGAACATAAGAACAAAGGCAACTGCAGAAGGCCTATTGGCCCATACGAGGCAGCTCCTATTTATAACCACCCAATCCCACTCATATACATGTCCAACCCATGCTTGAAACAATCGAGGGACCCCACCTCCACAATGTTACGCGGCAATTGGTTCCACAAATCAACAACCCTGTTACTGAACCAGTATTTACCCAAGTCTTTCCTAAATCTAAACTTATCCAATTTATACCCATTGTTTCGCGTTCTGTCCTGTGTTGATACTTTCAATACCCTATTAATATCCCCTTTGTTATGTCCATTCATCCACTTGTAAACCTCTATCATGTCACCCCTAACTCTTCGCCTTTCCAGTGAATGCAAATTAAGCTTTGTTAATCTTTCTTCATATGAAAGATTTCTAATTTGGGGAATTAACTTAGTCATCCTACGCTGGACACGTTCAAGTGAATTTATATCCATTCTATAATATGGCGACCAAAACTGAACTGCATAATCTAAATGGGGCCTAACCAGAGCAAGATATAGCTTGAGAACCACACCAGGTGTCTTGTTACTTACGCTGCGATTAATAAATCCGAGTGTCCTATTTGCCTTATTACGAACATTTATGCATTGATCCTTTTGTTTTAAATTCTTACTAATTATAACTCCCAGATCCCTTTCGCAATCCGACTTCGCAATCTCAACACCATCTAGCTCGTATCTTGTAACTCTATCATCATTACCTAGCCTCAGAACTTTACATTTATCAGCATTAAACTGCATCTGCCAGTCCTTTGACCATTTCAAAACCCTATCTAGATCAACTTGAAGTGATAGTGAGTCCTCCTCCGAATTAATTTCCCTACCGATTTTCGTATCATCGGCAAATTTGCAAATGTTGCTACTCAAACCTGAATCTAAATCATTTATATATATTATAAACAACAGAGGTCCCAAGACAGAGCCTTGAGGCACTCCACTTACAACATTTTCCCACTCTGACTTGACTCCATTTATACTAACTCTCTGTTTCCTTTGGTATAGCCATGCCCTAATCCAGCTTAATATAGCACCCCCAATACCATGAGCCTCTATCTTTTTAATCAGTCTTTCATGTGGCACTGTATCGAAAGCTTTGCTAAAGTCAAGGTACACAACATCACAATCCTTACCACTATCAACTGCCTCAACTATGCTAGAATAAAAAGATAACAAATTTGTTAAACATGAACGGCCATTTATAAAACCATGTTGCGACTCAATTATTAATTTATGTTTTTCAAGATGAAGACGAATTTTATTTGCTATTATAGATTCGAGTAACTTTCCCACAATAGACGTTAGGCTAATTGGTCGATAGTTAGACGCAAGTGATCTATCTCCTTTCTTAAAAACTGGTATCACATTAGCAACTTTCCAAAACTCTGGCACTCTGCCTGACTCTATTGATTTATTAAATATGATTGACAGTGGGTCACAAAGCTCCTCTTTGCATTCTTTCAGCACTCTGGCAAACACTTCATCCGGCCCTGGGGATTTGTTTGGTTTGAGTTTTACTATTTGTTTAAGAACATCCTCCCTGGTAACTGCTAAACTCGTCAACCTGTCCTCGTCCCCACCCACATAGACTTGTTGGGCTGAAGGCATATTGTTAAGTTCCTCTTTAGTAAATACAGATACAAAATATTTATTAAAAATACTACTCATCTCTTCATCACTATCTGTTATTTGACCTGTCTCAGTTTTTAATGGACCTATCCTTTCCCTAGTCTTAGTTCGATATAACTGAAAAAACCTTTAGGATTTGTCTTTGCTTGCCCTGCTATACGAACTTCATAGTTTCTTTTTGCTTTCCTTATCTCTTTTTTAACATTTCTAACTAGTTGTACGAATTCCTGTTCTAAAGTGACCTCCCCATTTTTAATCCTTTTGTACCAAGCTCTCTTTTTACCTATAAGATTCTTCAAATTCTTTGTTATCCACTTTGGGTCATTAGTAATCGATCTATTCAATTTGTGTGGTATACTACGTTCCTGTGCTTTGTTTAGAATATTCTTAAATACGTTATAAATTGAATCTACATCGAAATCCCCATTTACATCACCTATCGCTGGGTTCATGTCTCGCTCCAAGACCGGCCCACACCCCATACCCAAGACTTTCCAATCAATTTGACCCAAAAAATTCTTAGGCTATTAAAATCAGCTTTTCGAAAATCTGGCACTTTAACAGAATTTTCTCCTACAGGTCTATTCCATTCTATGCCAAATCTGATTTCTTTGTGATCACTGTTCCCTAGCTCACTCCCTATTTCGATGTCATTAATTTGTGTTTCCCTGTTAGTTAACACTAAATCTAAAATATTATTTTCCCGTGTTGGTTCCTTAATGTGTTGCGTAAGAAAGCAATCGTCAATTAATTCTAGAAAATCTTCTGCTTCACTATTCCCTGTTTTGTTCAACCAGTTTATTCCACTCAAATTAAAGTCACCCATGACATAAATACTGTTAGATCTAGATGCCCTAGATATTTCATCCCATAGATGCTTTGCTTCCATTCTGTCTAAATTTGGTGGCCTATATATAACTCCTATTATAATATTATTTGCTTTTTCGTTTAATTCTATCCAAATAGTTTCTGTGTGTGGCTCAGTTTTGATTCCCTCTTTGAGACTACATTTCAAATTGTCCCTAACGTATATGGCTACTCCACCTCCTCGTCTAATATATCTATCTGTGTGAAATAGTTTAAATCCATTTATTTGATATTCGGCTAATAGTTCTCTATTATCAACATTCATCCACGTTTCGGTAAGTGCAATAATATCTATTTTTTCTGTGCAGACAAGAGCATTTAATTCGTTAATTTTATTTCTTAGACTTCTACTGTTTGTGTAATATACCCTAAGTGAATTGTTATTTTGAGGCCCTTCTCTTTCCCTGATCATTTTGCCAATTCCTTTCTCCCGCAAACACATACTTTTATTACATCCTTCCTCCAAATCAATTCCCATACCTCTATCTACTAACAGTTTAAACCCAAACAAACACCTCTAACCACTTCTTCCAACGAGTTTGCAACAGCAACAACCCCAGCTCTCGATAGATGCACCCCATCCCGAGCATACATTTCATTTCTTCCATAGAAGTGTTCCCAGTTGTCTATATAAGATATTGCATTAGATTTGCAATATCTTTCCAGCCTGCAATTGACACCAAGTGCCCTCGACATCCATTCATTTCCCACTCCCTTTCTTGGAAGAATGCCACATATGATCGGGATTCCTCCCTTGCTCCTAACTAATTCTATTGCTGTCTTGAATTTCAGTATTAGTTCCTCACTTCTAACTCTCCCAACATCATTACCCCCTACACTAATACAAATAATGGGTTTGTTCCCATTTCCCGTCATAATATCTTTCATGTTTCCAACAATATCACCAATTCCAGCTCCCGGATAGCAAACTCTTAATCTGTTCCCCCTATCTCTGGCACAAAACGTTCTGTCTAAATACCTCACCTGGGAATCTCCCACAACCAAAACTCGCCTCGGTACCTCCTTAACTTTCTGAGCACCCTGAGGGGCCCGCGCTTCGCCGCTCCTTGCTGATTTCTTTTCGGAGTGCACTGCTGGCTCACCACAGCACTCGTCCTCCAACACGGCAAATGAATTTGCTGTCTTTAGGGCGTCTGTAGGCGGCCTTGTCAAGGTCTTCTTAAGACCCCTGTCCCCAACGACTCTCCACGACGAGGTCTTGTTTATCTTGGTCTTCTCCGTTTCTTCCCGACGTTTCAGCTGTCGTACCTCCTCTCGTAAGGAATCCACCTCTGCTCTCAGAGCCCCAACCAAGTTCACCAATTCCCCAGTAATCCCTCCATTATTGCTACAATAATGCCGCTACAATCGGAGCTCCAGCCAACACAACCTCTCACTGTGACAGCACCTGACTGACTCTGATGGTGCCACTTGGTGCCACTCTGTGCCCCTTTTCGGCAATATGAGGGTGTTCCCCAGGTAGTATCTGGGCACTACTTTTTCTGTTGCCCTCAACGGTCTTCTTTCCTCCCTTCCTTCTGGCGTCTTCTCTGCTCTCTATTTCGACGATCTTACCATGTTGTCAGGGTGATGATTCTCCTCTCCTTCAATGGCGGCTTCAACTTGCGATTGATGCCATGTCATCTTGGGCCACCGATCATTGCTTAAAGTTCTCCACATGCGCTATGACTTTTACTCGGAAGCATGTCATTCTTCGTCTATCTTTTTCACTTTATGGTCATCCCCTTGTGTACAGGGATTCCACTGAGCTTTTGGGGTTAATCTTTGACACTCTTTGTCTTGGTTGGCCGATATCTCTTGCCTCCGAGTTGAATGCTCTAAGGCCCTTACCCTCCTTAAGGTTTTGTCCCGTACTTTTTTTTGGGGGGGGGGCGGATAGATGCACACTCCTTTCATTACATTCCTCTCTCGTCCTGTCTAAACTTGATTATGGTTGCCCTGCATACTCGTCTGCTTCTCCTTCTGCTCCTTCGTTTGACTCCCACCCTCAACTTGTATGTTGACACTGGCTTCATGTCTCTTCAGGACCGCCGTGATCGCTACTGTATTCACTATCTGGTGCGGTCCTTGCAACATCCTTCCTCTCGCCTCTGTCGTGCTTTGACTCTTACCCCTCCTGTACCTCCTGTTCCTCTTCACTGCCTCCCTCTTTGTCCGGCTGTCTCGCTTACAGTACTCCTTCTGTTCGTATTTCTAATGTCTCCTCGTATTGTTCCTCCATGTCCCCATGGAGTGTCTCCCTTCCAAAATTTTGTACTTCCCTGATCCGGATCACTCAAGCTTTCACCCCTCCTACAGTTCTGAAACTCCTTTTCCTTGAGCACTTTTCTTCACACTCCCGTTCCGTTTCCATCTTCACCTATGGGTCTAAGTCTGTGGACGGTGTAGGCTACTGTTTTTTCCTGACTGCACTTGTGTGTGTTGCCTCCCTTCAGAGAATAGCATCTACACAGCGGAACTTTATGCTATTCTCTATGCTCTCCGTCTCCTGCTTTCTCGTTGTCAATCCTCCTTAGTGATTGTAGTTGACTCTTGTAGAGCCCTCATGGCTCTCAGGTCCTTTAATCCTGTCCATCCGGTGGTCGTCGAGATTAAACATTGGCTGTTTCTTATCTCTAGTAAAGTTAAATCCGTAGAGTTTTGCTGGGTTCCCGGCCACATTGGTGTTTCTTTAAATGAGCGTGCGGATGCTGCTGCTTGGGAAGCTATCCGCTCTTGTCCCATCTCTCGTAAAGGTATTCCTTATTCAGACTTTTACCCGGTTATTCATTCCTCCATCCTTGCCCGTTGGCAGGGTTCTTGGTCTTCTGTTGTTGGTAACAAGCTGCGTACTCTTTAGCGTTGTGTGTGGGAAAATGGCTCTAGCAAGGTTGCGTCTTGCCATACTCGCTTAACTCACGGTCATTTAATGGAGTGCCGCCTGGCTCCTTATTGTCCAAATTGCATTGTCCCTCTTACAGTCGTGCATATCCTTGTTGAATGTCCTGACTTCCAGGACGAATGTGTCTTCCTTTCCAACCATCCCTCGCGGTCACTTGTCCCTCGATAGACTTCTTGGTGAATCTTGAGGTTATATCTTGATGATTTCGGGGCTTTTTAGTGTCCCCGTGGCCCGGTCCTCGACCAGGCCTCCACCCCCAGGAAGCAGCCCGTGACAGCTGACTAACACCCAGGTACCTATTTTACTGCTAGGTAACAGGTGCATAGGGTGAAAGAAACTCTGCCTATTGTTTCTCGCCGGCGCCCGGGATCAAACCCGGGACCACAGGATCACAAGTCCAGTGTGCTGTCCGCTCAGCCAACCGGCTCCCTATCGGATGATAGGGAGTGAATCGGATACTTTTGATATCGTTCACCTTGTGCGTTTCTGTTCTCGTATGCCTTCCCGGCTTGGTGCCTTCTTTTGATAATTACTTACCTCTGTTCTCGTATTGGCATCCTTGGTGATATTTAGCGCCCTCTGATTATTCCACACATTTAGTGGTGGTACATAGCCTTCCCGGTTTGGTGCTATCTTTTGATAATTACTTATTTCTGGCACAATCCTATTCTCTAAAATATATGTTCACAATCATAATTTGAAACACATTACCTATTAAGCTTCACTCTCCATTGCGAAACATAAACATGAAACCTAATACAGAATATTAGCATTAAAGAAATAGCTTTTCTGGTAGTCTCCTGTTTAATTTACATGTCAATTGTCATTGTCTCTCCCATTTGCATACACAATGCTGAATTTGCATTACGTATGCAAATGTTGCAACCGAAGCCTAATCTATAGCACAGATAGCTGCTGAATTTTGATGTTGTACTACATTAACTTGCGTACAAGAAGGTACAATGGATTATGCGGACAATGCACATTGTTGCAAACCAGTTTCACGTAGTGTTTTGGGACGCACTCAAGACACCTGCATGCTGTCAGTGTACCCCAACCTAAACTTTAACCAACAAAATTGTCTATTGTGTTAATAATGACAAAAGATGAACATTATTGTGCACGTTTGCCTATACGAGAAAACTTATTAAATTGTTTTACAGGCGGTGTGGTTGGAGGTGCAGATGGTGTGGAGGATGGTGTGGAGGATGAATCCGCCAATACCACTGCGCGCGTCTGTTCTTCTTCACAGTCACCTTTGGCAAGGGCTCTATCCTGCAGCCGAGAATGACATAACTAGAGTCCTGTTGGCATTACTTGGCGCAAAGTGTCCCAGGATCTGTCTTATCCGGTTCGAGAGGGAAGTGGATAGGATCATCTTTCCAGAGGTGTTTTCGTCATCTGGAGTGTACTCTAGACAGGACCACCTGCAAGAGCTAGATATATCCGGCATAGATTTGGGCTTCAACTGTAAATTTTTGGTATTCCTGCTGCCTTGGTGCCATAATCTTGCGGCACTAAAGTTAGGGGTGAATGTTACTTACAATATTTTATATGCGGCACAGGCTTGTCCCATCACAGTTCTTCATATAAGTCAACGAAAGTCTTATATGCCAGAACTGACTGAAAATAATTTGATGGAAATGTTGTTTGGTATCGGAGACAAAAGTGCAGTGGAGGCTTTGGATGACCTGGAGCAAGGAAGGCTCATGAACCTTAACCCAACCTGGCCACGACTGGAGGAGTTTAGCGTCGGACGTTTCCCTGTATCAAACGAATTCTTCCTCATCCTATTGATAATTTTCCCTAGATTTCGTTGTTTATCGATTAATTTGCAAAACAATCTTTATGTAATAAATTATTACTATAACTTGCTACTAAAATTTAAAACACTACGCAAACTCTCGATAAGCACCTGCACCACAGTCGTCAACACCGGCTTCATGCAGGTGTTAGCAGATGTTGCTCCAAACCTTGAGGAGGTGAAAGTGGCTGGCAGATGTAAGGATATGATTATGATTCTTAAAGAAATACTGCCGCTCAATAACGGCTTCCCTTTTCTCCATACTCTTAGACTTTACGAATTAAAACACTTCGGTCCAGGAGAGCCTCCCTTGGAAGCCTTCGTGGCTCTTGGCCCGCGTCTGAAGTTGCTCGAGGTGTTTGGTGGAAAGTCTCGGCATATACGGGTGAAAGATATAGTAAAATTTCTTACAATCCTCCCGGTTCTTGAAGAAGTAACCATTGGCTTTGATTTCGGGTTCAAGTGTTTCCACTCTCGTAATATCTCGCCTGCCCACGACAACATCTCGATTGATAACGTAAAAACCTTGAGGTGCCAGTCTCGCTTTCTGACGCACAAGAGCGTCATGTGCCTGCTGAAGTACTTCCCTGCCCTGCAGGAAGTGGTTATACTTGGCAAGGTTGATAACGTCAACAAGGTGCTCTCCTTCCTGAAGTTCTTGCCGGAGTTGAGAGCGGTTAAAGTGGTGGTGATGGAGAAGATGAGCGTGGCAGACCTGTGTGAGATGCCCAAAGCAAGCCTCGACCAGCGGCCCTGGGAGCTCCATGCCAACACAGCCTCCGTCAGCCCCGCCGACAGACGCAACCTCATTAACTCCGGCTGGACTTTCCTGCCTGTAACCCGCTACGACTACCCTGAACAGTAATGACTACCGACGATTACCCTGCGGGGTCATGACCTTGTAAACTCTTAGCAGGGGAAAATGTTAATTTATTTTGTTTCTGTGATTGTAATGCCTCCTTTTCAAAATAATTTTTATTACTGAATTTTTACCAGTTTGACTGTTTTGTATGAGGCTTTCATGGCAATTCATGTAACTTGATTTTGTAAAATTTTAAGTTTTAAATATAGAATTACTAATTGTATATTGCAAATGAGGCATGAAAAGTTGCAGATTTCATAGTGTGGCCCATAAGGTCAAACTTCCTGAGGAACACTACCAACGTTTTTAGTATATTGAGTTTATTTTTAATTTTGATAATGTAGAAGATTATATACTGATGAATAATGACGAAGTTCTGGACAGTTGATTACAATAATAAACTGTGAAACGATTTGTATTGAATATATTTTTTTAAATAAAGATAATTGCTAACAGTAAATCGATATTACAAATCTTGAGCTGCACCCCTCTGTGCCACCTGCAGGTAGGTAGTGGTGGGGGGCGGGGGTGGGTCATGCTGCGTGCTCCCCCTCCCCCTTCCTCTCTGATAAGCTAGGCAAGCCAAGGGTAGACTGGGATAGTGTTCACCATTGGGGGATTCATTACCTGCATCCACCAGCCATATATACTATATCCCACCCCCTCCCTGTCCGGCCTGTTGCCCCCGTGAGGGGGCTTGGTGGGCAGCTGTCGGAGTGTGATGCTCCATGGAACAGTCCTCTGTCCTTTTGTAGCCTTGTGCTCCTGCTGCTGACTTCTTTAATTTTGCCAGATAGCTTTTCCTTTTCCTCCCCCCTCGGCTCGTTGATGCCGTGAGGGAGGGGGGTGCTTAGTGGGCGGCTGCCGGAGTGTGATACTCCTTGGGACAGTCCTCTTTACTTTTGTAGCCTTGTGCCCCTGCTGCCGTCCTCTCCAATTATGCCGAGCACCTTTTCCTTTTCCTTCTGTTTCGTTTTTCTCCCCCCTCTTCTCCTATCTGCTTGCCGTTTCCTGCCAACCCTTTGCTTGTTTTGGATCTTTCTTTGGACTTTTTCTATTTTGATGCCCGGGTGCTTGAGGAGGCATACTCTTGCACCCATAGAACTGTAGTACCCAACGTACCGAGGTACGACTCGGTACCGAGTCCTGTACCGAGGCGTATCAGGCCTTGTTTGGTCCTGCTTCATGGGCCAAATACTTTGATCTCCTCCCTCTTGATTCCGCGCCTCCTGACGATTTCTCCCTCCATCGGCATCTCGTTGATTCCGTGGATGTGTCTGTCACCTTCAACCCCACTCGTCTCGGTACACGTGTCGTTGCTGCTCCTTCTCAGGATGCAGCTTCCCGCTTGGCTGCCTTATCCTGCCTTGGTGAGATCCCTGTTCGGGTCTCTAAGAACACTCGTTGAATGCCAGTGTTGGCACTATTCTCCTCCCGCCCCATGTTGCAACCGGTGTTCGGAATCTGCAGGACTGCCACGATGACATTCGGCATATCCTTGATGCCCAAGGCCATTCTGTCCTCCAGGTTGACTCGTTTACTCGTCCCCCTCGTGGTCGTCGCCGTCAACCCCTTCGCGTTGTGAAGGTCACCTTTGATGGTAGGACCCTTCCATCCTCTGTCATTCTCGCTGGTGCCAGGTGCTCTGTCCAGGAGTATATTCCTTCTCCTCGACTTTGTAACAAGTGCTGGAGGTTTGGGCATGGTGCCCTCCGCTGCTCTGGGACTGTCTCTCTCTGTCCTTTGTGTGGGGTGAAGGTCACTCTAAGTCAGAGTGCACTTCTCCCCAAGCTCGCTGCCTCAACTGTGGTGAGGCCCATCCTACCTTCTCCCGTGCCTGTATCCATTACAAGCTTGAGGCAGCCGTCCTCAACTTGAAGCACCGGGAGCGTTTATCTTTTCCTGAGGCGAGGCGCCAGGTTCGCCGGCTCCCGCCTTATGCTAACGTCTCTTATGCTCGCGTGTTGCGCTCTTCCTCTCCTCCTTCCCACCTTCCTCAGACTCACAACCGTTTCCGGGCCTTGGACCCTGATACGCCCACTGCTCCCTCCTCTGTTCCTTTGAGTTCTGTCCCGAAGGGTCCCCCTCCTGGTCCTCTGTCTGGGGTTCCCCTTCTTTCTACCCGGTCTGTCATGTCTCCTGTGTCTTCTTCCTCGTCTCCCTCCGATCCTCCTTCCCATCCCCTCCTCCATCTATTGACTCTCCCCGCCGCCTGTCGGTGCAGGCGGATGTCCATCGCTCTCCTACCGGCCGTCGTGTGTGCTCTCGTTCAGCTTCTCCTGTTGAGACACTGGAATCCGTTGCCCGGTACGTAGTTGCTGGGACACCGGTCTCTTTAAGTCAGAAGCGTAAGCCTGGCTCCTCTCCTTCCTCCTCCCCGGCGGGTAAGAAGGCTTCGCTTTCTTCCTCGACCCCTACTACTGGCTCTATTGCTCCTTCCCCTCCCATTTCAGTGGTTGCGCCCCCTGTTCCTGCTATGGAGGTTTCTTTGGCCCCTGCTTCCCTTTCGGTTGCTGCCCTTGCTGAGGTGCGCTCCCCTCTTTCTACTCCCCCTCTTCCTGCTGCTGTCCTTGACTGCTCCTCTCCGTTGTCTCCTCCTCTTCCTCCTCCGGACCCCGCCCGCCCACCTCTGGTCTGTTCTCCCGCTTCCTTCCCTCCGTCTTTGCTCAGTTTACCCATGCCCCCTAACCCTGACTTTGCTGACCCTGATATTCTTTAACGTGCTGTGTTGCTCTTTCGCCTTTGTTTCTTCTTTGTTTTCTGTTGTTGTCCTTTCTCTTCTCGTCGCTGTCTATTCTTCAATGGAACGTTCGAGGTTATTACGCCAATTTCCTCGAACTCCAACTTCTGATTTCGCGGTTTTCGCCCCTTTGTGTCTGTCTCCAGGAGCCGATGCTTGGTGCTCGTCCTGGTCGTTTTCGTGGCTATTCCTTTCTCTCCCCCCCCCCCAGCCGTTGCTGGGGCTCCTAATTCTTCTGCTCTCTTGATTCGCGCTGATGTTCCCTTTGTTCCTTTACTTTTTCCTTTGCCCCTCCATTGTTCTGCTGCTCGTATCTTTGTGGGGAAATGGTACACAGTTTGTTCCATTTATCTCCCCCCAAGTGTCCCGCTTTCTCTTCCTGATTTGAAACACCTCTTGGACTCCTTGCCGGAGCCTGTGCTCCTGCTGGGTGACTTCAATTGTCGTCACTCTCTTTGGGGTGACGTTTTGACGAATACCCGGGTCGCCTTCTTGAGCCGTTTCTCCTCTCTTCTTCCCTGTCTCTTCTGAATTCTGGTGAGCCCACTCATTTGGACTCTCGGACTCGCACCCTTTCCTGTCTTGATCTTTCTCTCTGCTCTTCTTCTCTTTACTTAGATTTCACGTGGCAGGTTCTTGATGACCTCCATGGCAGTGATCATTTCCCTATCCTTGTTTCCTTTTTCTCTTTTCGCCCTTCCCTCTCTTTTCCTAGGTGGCAGTTTGCTAAAGCGGACTGGAACCTCTTTACCCTCAGTGCTGCTCTCTCTGACCTTTCCCTTCTGCCTCTCCCTCGCGCTCTCCTCCTTTTTCATGACACTGTCATCGACGCTGCCCTCCGCTCTATTCCTCGCTCTTCCTCTCGGGGTCCACGGAAGTGTGTTCCCTGGTGGAATGCGGACTGTGCTCGGGCTGTTCGCTGTAAGCGTGCAGCCTGGAAGAGGCACCGCCGTCGGCAGACGACCGATTCTTTTCTTTTCTTTCGGAAAGCGAGTGCGGTGGCCCGTAGGGCCATCCGTACGGCTAAACGTGATTGTTGGACTTCTTATGTCTCCACAATTACGTCCGAAACTCCCCTGCCACAGATCTGGAAGCGTATCCGCAAGATAGCGGGTAAGTTCGTTCCCGATGTTTCCCCGGTCCTTCACCTCCGTGGTACTCTTGTGGCGGACCCGTTGCAGGTTGCTACTGAACTGGGTTCTCACTTTTCTTCTGTTAGCTCTGGTCTTCATCTTCCCAATCTTTCCTTCTTCGTAAACCTGTCCTTGAGTCTCGTCCTTTAGATTTCTGCACTCGTCTTCGACTTTCCTATAATGATCCCTTCTCTCTCTCTGAACTTCGTTCTGCCCTGGCCCTCTGCGGTTCTACGGCGGCGGGCTCCGATGGTATTCATTATGAGATGCTTCGCCATCTCCCTCCGTGCACGTCTCAGTATTTACTGAGTCTGTATAATCGGATCTGGGAGTCGTCGTCAGTCCCTGAGGACTGGCTCGATGCCGTTGTCCTCCCTGTTCGCAAACCAGGGTCTCTGGGTACTTCCCCTAAGGACTTTCGCCCTATTGCCCTCACCAGTTGTGTCTGCAAACTCTTTGAACGTATGGTTAACGTTCGTCTGATGTGGTTCCTGGAACACCATCACCTCCTCTCCCCTTCTCAATTTGGTTTCCGCAAGTGCCGCAGCACGACAGATGTCCTGGTGAACTTGGAGGTCTATATTCGTACTGCTTTTGCTGCGAAGACCTCCGTTGTTGCCGTCCTTTTTGACCTGGAAAAGGCTTACGACACCACTTGGCGTTATCATATTCTATCCCAGCTTCATTCTTTTGGCCTTCGTGGTCATCTCCCTCTCTTTCTCCGCAGCTTCCTCTCTCGTCGTTCCTTTCGGGTGCGCCTTGGTACCGCTCTCTCTGCCTCTTTTCAGCAATACGAAGGTGTGCCCCAGGGTAGTGTTCTGAGCACTACTCTCTTTCTGGTTGCCCTCAATGGTCTTCTTTCCTCTCTTCCTTCAGGTGTCTTCTCCGCTCTCTATGTCGATGATCTTACCCTTTGCTGTCAGGGTGATGATTCGCCTTTCCTTCAGCGCCGGCTTCAACTTGCGATTGATGCCGTGTCGTCTTGGGCCACTGATCATGGCTTTAAGTTCTCTACTTCTAAGACTTGTGCCATGTCTTTTACTCGGAAACGGGTCGTTCTTCGTCCCTCTTTGTCACTTTATGGTCATCCCATTGAGTACAAAGATTCCGCGAAGCTTTTGGGGTTATTCCTTGACACTCGTTTGTCTTGGTCTCCCCATATCTCTTACCTCCGTGTTGAGTGCTCTAAGGCCCTTACCCTCCTTCGAGTGTTGTCCCATACTTCTTGGGGAGCGGATAGGCGCACTCTCCTTGCTTTGCATTCCTCTCTCGTCCTGTCTAAGCTCGATTATGGTTGCCCTGCTTACTCTTCTGCTTCTCCTTCTGCTCTTCGCCGTCTTGATGCTTTGCACCATACTGGGCTGCGCCTCAGTTCTGGTGCCTTTCGTTCGACTCCCGTCCTTAGCTTGTATGTTGACACTGGCTTCCTATCTCTCCAGGACCGCCGTGATCGCTACTGTCTTCGCTATCTTGCGCGGTCCTTGCAACATCCTTCCTCTCGCCTCTGTCGTGCTTTAACTTTTACCCCTCCTGCGGTTCCTGTTCCTCTTCACCACCTCCCTCTTTCTGTCCGGTTATCTCGCTTACAGGATTCTCTTTCCGTTCGAGTTTCTAATGTTTCTCCTCGTGTTGTTCCTTCTTTGCCCCCGTGGAGAGTCCCCCTTCCGCAGTTTTGTACATCCTTGACCCGCGTCACTAAAGCTTTTACCTCTCCTACGGTTCTAAAACGCCTTTTCCTTGAGCACTTTTCTTCTCACTCCCGCTCCGTTTCTGTCTTCACCGATGGGTCTAAGTCTGCGGACGGTGTTGGCTACTCTGTTGTTTTTCCTGATCGCACTTATATGTGTCGCTTACCTCCGGAGACTAGCATCTTTACAGCGGAGCTTTACGCTATTCTCTATGCTCTTCGTCTCCTGCTTTCTCGTTGTCAGTCTTCCTTTGTGGTAGTTGTTGACTCTCGTAGTGCCCTCATGGCTCTCGGGTCCTTTAATCCGGTTCATCCAGTAGTTGTCGAGATCCAGCATTGGCTGTTTCTTGTTCACAGTAAGTTTAAGTCGGTTGAGTTTTGTTGGGTTCCCAGCCATATTGGCGTGTCTTTAAATGAGCGTGCGGATGCTGCCGCCAAGGAAGCTGTCCGCTCTTGTCCCATCTCTCGTAAAGGTATTCCATATTCCGACTTTTACCCGGTTATCCATTCCTCCATCCTTACCCGTTGGCAGGCTTCTTGGTCGTCTGTTACTGGTAACAAACTCCGTACTCTGAAATGTTGTGTTTCCTCGTGGCCGTCCTCCTATCACCGTAACCGGCGATGGGAAACTGCTCTGGCGAGGTTGCGTATTGGCCATACTCGCTTAACCCATGGTCACTTGATGGAGCGCCGCCCTGCTCCTTATTGTCCTAATTGCATTGTCCCTCTTACGGTCGTGCATGTCCTTCTTGAATGTCCTGACTTCCGGGACGAGCGTGTGTCTTGCTTTCCGACCGCCCCTCGCGGTCACCTGTCCCTCGATAGAATTCTTGGTGACTCTGATACTTTTGATATCGTTCGCCTTATGCGTTTTTGTTCTCGTATTGGCATCCTTGGTGATATTTAGCGCCCTCTGATTATTCCGCACATTTGATGGTGCTACATAGCCTTCCCGGTTTGGTGCCTTCTTTTGATAATTACTTACTTACTTGCTCTATCGCAACGCAACCC
>WNGS01001057.1:0-21375 GCA_020271785.1 Procambarus virginalis | reverse complement strand
GAATCCTGGTGCTTGCACACACCCACACAAATATATATATGTAAACTGATACTGTGAGCACTCTGGGTAGCCTCACCACACACTGTGATCTCTGTGACTTAGACTCAAGTGAGACTTGCTCACGACATATAAAATATCCTGACAAGAAAATATTAGCTAACTAAAGGGGAAATGGGAGGGTAACTGTAAACACCTACTTCACCTATCCTAGGATGACAATTGGGTTGTAGCTCCTGGTCCAGGCTCTCGCCTCGTTCACCATCCAGAAACACAAGCCCACGCCTTAGGATGTCGCGTCTCGCCGCTTCTGTACACTGCAGGTCCGTGTTCCTTCCTCTACAGTACGTCGCAGGGTTGAAGTCGGTCTCCTGGCCGTCAACTTTCCTCCCAACTACGGCAGCCAGCCTATGTCTCGGCGGTCGTCGAACGTTTCCCAATTAGTCCTTGTCACTGTACTCCCAGAGGAACTGCCTCTCACCACTACGAAGTCACTGTGAAGTTATCAGCCGTCCCGGACGACACTGCTTAAGCTCCACATGCACAGCACCCGACTTCAGAGCACTTGAAGCTCACTTCACTGTCAATTCCCTCATCGTCTAGATATATCGCTAGGTATTTGGGAAGACTTCTCGACGTGCTTGCATCCAACTGTTGACTCGTAGGGTTCCACGAAGGTGGGGTTACTGTCAAACTTGACAGGATCGTCGATCACACGTTCAACCTGGTTGACAAGGCGGTCAATCTGGTTCACTCACGGTGGATTGGCCCGGCCACTAAGCTGTCTCTTATACTGGTGAACTGCCAAGGACGTCACACGTCGATGCCCGGCCCACTTCTTGCAACGCACCTGTCCCTGAGCACTTGTTGCTCAATATTCTGTCAATTCCTTATCTGAGCCACATCGGGGTTGCAGGAAGACCTCACAGAGTGCGCGCTAACAACTGGAGACGCTTACATCCACTGGAGTTCGGTAAATCCGTCACTCTATCAGGATGACCGGATCGCACGTCCTACCTCTCGGACGTGTCGTGAAAGACTGATCTCGCCCAGGCGCCACCACGGCTGGACCCCCATGCCTATGTGACGTCACTTTTTCCAAAGACGGTTTTCATTGGCTCCCAGTGCCATGTCGCTGACGGTGACCAATCTGGCGACACTGACGTCACACAGTTTTGGCGGGAGAACAGACTCGCCAGCGCCATATGGGCTCCCTAAAGGGCCTATCCCACAGGCCAAAATACTATATTTTCGCAAATTTCTCGGCTCATCGAGAATACTGTTCTCTCCCACATATGTTCAATTGATGCCTGCAATGTAGAGAACGCTCGGGAATAGTGGACATGACTCTTACAGCAGGCGTGGGAGAATTAAAAGGGTGGGAACACCGTCACAACAGTGACCAGACATGACTCACCTTAAAGGTGACCAGAGACATGACTCACCTTAACAGTGACAAGAGACCTGACTAACCTTAACAGTGACCAGAGACATGGCTCACCTTAACAGTGACCAGAGACTTGACTCATCTTAACAGTGACTAGAGACCTGACTCACCTTAACAGTGACCAAACATAACTCACCTTAACAGTGACCAGAGACATGACTCACCTTAACAGTGACCAGAGACATGACTCACCTTAACAGTGACCAGAGACATGACTTACCTTAACAGTGACCAGAGACATGACTTACCTTAACAGTGACCAGAGACATGACTTACCTTAACAGTGACCAGAGACATGACTCACCTTAACAGTGGCCAGAGACATGACTCACTTTTACAGTGACCAGAGACATGACTCACCTTAACAGTGACCAGAGACATGACTCTCCTTAACAGTGACCAGAGACATGACTCACCTTTAACAGTGACCAGAGACATGACTCACCTTAACAGTGACCAGAGACAAGACTCACCTTAACAGTGGCCAGAGACATGACTCAAATTAAAAGTGATCAGAGACATGACTCACTTTAACAGTGACCAAAGACATGACTCACCCTAACAGTGACCAGAGACTTGACTCATCTTAACAGTGACTAGAGACCTGACTCACCTTAACAGTGACCAAACATAACTCACCTTAACAGTGACCAGAGACATGACTCACCTTAACAGTGACCAGAGACATGACTCACCTTAACAGTGACCAGAGACATGACTCACCTTAACAGTGACCAGAGACATGACTCACCTTAACAGTGACCAGAGACATGACTTACCTTAACAGTGACCAGAGACATGACTTACCTTAACAGTGACCAGAGACATGACTCACCTTAACAGTGACGAGAGACATGACTCACTTCTAACAGTGACCAGTGACATGACTCACCTTAACAGTGACCAGAGACTTGACTCATCTTAACAGTGACCAAAGACAAGACTCACCCTAACAGTTATAAAAGACATGACTCACCTTAACAGTGACCAGACATGACTCACCTTAACAGTGACCAGAGACATGCCTCACCTTACCATTGACCAGAGACATCACTCACCTTAACAGAGACCAGACATGACTCATCTTAAGAGTGACCAGACATGACCTACCTTAACAGTGACCAGAGACATGACTCACCTTAACAGTGACCAGAGACCTGACTCACCTTAACACTGACCAGAGACATGGCTCACCTTAACAGTGACCAGAGACATGACTCATCTTAAAAGTGACCAGACTTGACTCACCTTAACAGTGACCAGAGACACGACTCACCTTAACAGTGACCAGAGACATCACTCACCTTAACAGTGACCAGAGACCTGACTCACCTTAACAGTGACCAGAGACATGACTCACCCCAGCAGTGACCAGAGACATGACTCACCTTAACAGTGACCAGAGACATGACTCACCTTAACAGTGACCAGAGACATGACTCACCTTAACAGTGACCAGAGGCATGACTCACTTTTAACAGTGACCAGAGACATGACTCACCTTAACAGTGACCAGAGTCTTGACTCATCTTAACAGTGACCAAAGACATAACTCACCCTAACCGTTATAAAAGACATGACTCACCTTAACAGTGACCAGACATGACTCACCTTAACAGTGACCAGAGACATGACTCACCTTACCATTGACCAGAGACATCACTCACCTTAACAGTGACCAGACATGACTCACCTTAACAGTGACCAGAGACATGACTCACCTTAACAGTGACCAGAGACTGACTCACCTTAACAGTGACCAGAGACATGGCTCACCTTAACAGTGACCAGAGACATGACTAACCTTAACTGTGACCAGAGACATGACTCACCTTAACACTGACCAGAGACATGACTCACCTTAACAGTGACCAGAGACATGACTCACATTAAACAGTGACCGACATGACTCACCTAACAGTGACCAGACATGACTCATCTTAACAGTGACCAGACATGTCTCCCTTAAAGTGACAGAGATATGACTCACCTTAACAGTGACCAGAGACCTGACTCACCTTAACAGTGACCAGAGACATGGCTCACCTTAACAGTGACCAGAGACTTGACTCATCTTAACAGTGACTAGAGACCTACTCACCTTAACAGTGACCAGACATACTCACCTTAACAGTGACCAGAGACATGACTCACTTAACAGAGACCAGAGACATGACTCACCTTAACAGTGACCAGAGACATGACTAACCTTAACAGTGACCAGAGACATGACTCACCTTAACAGTGACAAGAGACATGACTCCTTTTAACAGTGACCAGAGACATGACTCACCTTAATAGTGACCAGAGACTTGACTCATCTTAACAGTGATCAAAGACATGACTCACCTAACGTGATAAAAGACATGACTCACCTTAACAGTGACCAGACATGACTCACCTTAACAGTGACCAGAGACATGACTCACCTTACCATTGACCAGAGACATGACTCACCTTAACAGTGACCAGACAGACTCATCTTAACAGTGACCAGACATGACTCACCTTAACAGTGACCAGAGACATGACTCACCTTAACAGTGACCAGAGACCTGACTCACCTTAACAGTGACCAGAGACATGGCTCTCCTTAACAGTGACCAGAGACTTGACTCATCTTAACAGTGACTAGAGACCTGACTCACCTTAACAGTGACCAGACATAACTCACCTTAACACTGACGAGAGATATGACTCACCTTAACAGTGACCAGAGACATGACTCACCTTAACAGTGACCAGAGACATGACTAACCTTAAGAGTGACCAGAGACATGACTCACCTTAACAGACCAGAGACATGACTTACCTTAACAGTGACCAGAGACATGACTCACCTTAACAGTGACCAGAGACATGACTAACCTTAAGAGTGACCAGAGACATGACTCACCTTAACAGTGACCAGAGTCATGACTCACCTTAACAGTGACCAGAGACATGACTCACCTTAACAGTGACCAGAGACATGACTTACCTTAACAGTGACCAGAGACATGACTCACCTTAACAGTGGCCAGAGACATGACTCACTTTTACAGTGACCAGAGACATGACTCACCTTAACAGTGACCAGAGACATGACTCTCCTTAACAGTGACCAGAGACAGACTCACCTTTAACAGTGACCAGAGACATGACTCACTTAACAGTGACCAGAGACAAGACTCACTTAACAGTGGCCAGGACATGACTCAAATTAAAGTTCAGAGACATGACTCACTTTAACAGTGACCAAAGACATGACTCACCCTAACAGTGACCAGAGACTTGACTCATCTTAACAGTGACTAGAGACCTGACTCACCTTAACAGTGACCAAACATAACTCACCTTAACAGTGACCAGACATGACTCACCTTAACAGTGACCAGAGACGTGACTCACCTTAACAGTGACCAGAGACATGACTCACTTAACAGTGACCAGAGACATGACTCACCTTAACAGTGACCAGAGACATGACTTACCTTAACAGTGACCAGAGACATGACTTACCTTAACAGTGACCAGAGACATGACTCACCTTAACAGTGACGAGAGACATGACTCACTTTAACAGTGACCAGTGACATGACTCACCTTAACAGTGACCAGAGACTTGACTCATCTTAACAGTGACCAAAGACAAGACTCACCCTAACAGTTATAAAGACATGACTCACCTTAACAGTGACCAGACCTGACTCACCTTAACAGTGACCAGAGACATGCCTCACCTTACCATTGACCAGAGACATCACTCACCTTAACAGTGACCAGACTGACCATCTTAACAGTGACCAGACATGACCTACCTTAACAGTGACCAGAGACATGACTCACCTTAACAGTGACCAGAGACCTGACTCACCTTAACAGTGACCAGAGACATGGCTCACCTTAACAGTGACCAGAGACATGACTCATCTTAAAAGTGACCAGACATGACTCACCTTAACAGTGACCAGAGACACGACTCACCTTAACAGTGGCCAGAGACATGACTCACTTTTACAGTGACCAAGACATGAGTCACCTTAACAGTGACCAGAGACATCACTCACCTTAACAGTGACCAGAGACCTGACTCACCTTAACAGTGGCCAGACATGACTCACTTTACAGTGACCAGAGACATGACTCACCTTAACAGTGACCAAGACATGACTCTCCTTAACAGTGACCAGAGACATGACTCACCTTTAAAAGTGACCAGAGACTGACTCACCTTAACAGTGACCAGAGACATGACTTACCTTAACAGTGACCAGAGACATGACTCACCTTAACAGTGGCCAGAGACATGACTCACTTACAGTGACCAGAGACATGACTCACCTTAACAGTGACCAGAGACATGACTCTCCTTAACAGTGACCAGAGACATGACTCACCTTTACAGTGACCAGAGACATGACTCACCTTAACAGTGACCAGAGACAAGACTCACCTTAACAGTGGCCAGAGACATGACTCAAATTAAAAGTGATCAGAGACATGACTCACTTTAACAGTGACCAAAGACATGACTCACCCTAACAGTGACCAGAGACTTGACTCATCTTAACAGTGACTAGAGACCTGACTCACCTTACAGTGACCAGAGACCTGACTCACCTTAACAGTGACCAGACATGGCTCACCTTAACAGTGACCGAGACATGACTCATCTTAAAAGTGACCAGACATGACTCACCTAACAGTGACCAGAGACACGACTCACCTTAACAGTGGCCAGAGACATGACTCACTTTTAACAGTGACCAGTGACATGACTCACCTTAACAGTGACCAGAGACTTGACTCATCTTAACAGTGACCAAGACAAGACTCACCCTAACAGTTATAAAAGACATGACTCACCTTAACAGTGACCAGACATGACTCACCTTAACAGTGACCAGAGACATGCCTCACCTTACCATTGACCAGAGACATCACTCACCTTAACAGTGACCAGACATGACTCATCTTAACAGTGACCAGACATGACCACCTTAACAGTGACCAGAGACATGACTCACCTTAACAGTGACCAGAGACCTGACTCACCTTAACAGTGACCAGAGACATGGCTCACCTTAACAGTGACCAGAGACATGACTCATCTTAAAAGTGACCAGACATGACTCACCTTAACAGTGACCAGAGACACGACTCACCTTAACAGTGACCAGAGACATCACTCACCTTAACAGTGACCAGAGACCGACTCACCTTAACAGTGACCAGAGACATGACTCACCCCAGCAGTGACCAGAGACATGACTCACCTTAACAGTGACCAGAGACATGACTCACCTTAACAGTGACCAGAGACATGACTCACCTTAACAGTGACCAGAGGCATGACTCACTTTTAACAGTGACCAGAGACATGACTCACCTAACAGTGACCAGAGTCTTGACTCATCTTAACAGTGACCAAAGACATGACTCACCCTAACCGTTATAAAAGTCATGACTCACCTTAACAGTGACCAGACATGACTCACCTTTAACAGTGACCAGAGACATGGCTCACCTTAACAGTGACCAGAGACTTGACTCATCTTAACAGTGACTAGAGACCTAACTCACCTTAACAGTGACCAGACATAACTCACCATAACAGTGACCAGAGACATGACTCACCTTAACAGTGACCAGAGACATGACTCACCTTAACAGTGACCAGAGACATGACTAACCTTAACAGTGACCAAAGACATGACTCACCCTAAAGTGATAAAAGACATGACTCACCTTAACAGTGACCAGACAGACTCACCTTAACAGTGACCAGAGACATGACTCACCTTAACATGACCAGAGACAGACTTACCTTAACAGTGACCAGAGACATGACTTCCTTAACAGGACCAAGACATGACTCCCCTTAACAGTGACGAGAGACATGACTCACTTTTAACAGTGACCATGACATGACTCACCTAACAGTGACCAGAGACTTGACTCATCTTAACAGTGACCAAAGACAGACTCACACACCTAACAGTTTAAAAAGACATGACTCACCTTAACAGTGACCAGACATACTCACACTAACAGTGACCAGAGACATGCCTCACCTTACATTGACCAGAGACATCACTCACCTTAACAGTGACCAGACATGACTCATCTTAACAGTGACCAGACCTGACCTACCTTACAGTGACCAGAGCATGACTCACCTTACAGTGACCAGAGACCTGACTCACCTAACAGTGACCAGAACATGGCTCCCCTTAACTGACCAGAACATGACTCATCTTAAAAGTGACCAGACATGACTCACCTTACATGACCAGAGACCGACTCACCTTAACAGTGACCAGAGACTCACTCACTAACAGTGACCAGAGACCTGACTCACCTTAACAGTGACCGAGACATGACTCACCCCAGCAGTGACCAGAGACATGACACACCTTAACAGTGACCAGAGACATGACTCAACCTTAACAGTGACCAGAGACCTGACTCACCTTAACAGTGACCAGGCATCACTCACTTTTAACAGTGACCAGAGACATGACTCACCTTAACAGTGACCAGAGTCTTGACTCATCTTAACAGTGACCAAAGACATGACTCACCCTAACCGTTATACAAGTCATGACTCACCTTAACAGTGACCAGACATGACTCACCTTTACAGTGACCAGAGACATGGCTCACCTTAACNCCCCGCAAAACACAACTAGGTGAGTACAACTAGGTGAGTACACACACACACATACACACACACATCTTGATCTTTGAGTACTGGTAGAGCTAGGAATTATCTTCCCCAAAAAAGAACTGGGAAACAAAGGGCTGTTGTACCGAAAGGGCAACAATGAGGAGATGAGAAAATTCCTTGGAAATATCCCAAGGAACACAGAACTCACAACTAAGTCCGTGCAAGACATGATGGACTATGTCACCCAAAAGTGCCAGAAAGCAGAAAACAGGTTTATCCCGGCCCGACAGGAAAAAAACGAGAAGCAAAAGAAGTATCCATGGTTTAATAGGGCAAAGGAACTGAACAAAAGGGCATAGGAACTTCCGAAATAACAGAACACCAGACAGTAGAGAGAGAGATACCAGAGAACCAGGAACGAGTATGTTAGTGTGAGAAGAGCAGCTGAGAAAAAGTAGCAAAAGGATATAGGTAATAAGAGCAAAGACTGAACCAAAGCTACTACACAGTCACATCAGGAGGACTGAAGGAACTGAACCAGAGAACACATGAATAAAGGAAGGATTAGGGAGATACTAGAGAAACATATAACAATCAGGGGGATTGCCAGAGTGAAAATAGACGAAAAGTTTACACTGATTACTAACAAAACAAGGGAACATGGGTAGAATCGAAAATCAGACGAGTCATAGAGGTGTTAGAAAGTTTTAATTTAGCGTAGGTTGTAGGAAAGCGGAATGAACTAAAGGAGCAAGTTGTGGAAGCTACCTCTTTTCATTATTTTAAACATATATAACAGGGATAGATGACAGGAGTCATTGCTTTAAACCACCTGTGACAGGAAAGGCGGGGTCCAAGAGCCAAGGACTGATCCTGCAGGCACTAATAGTTCAGTACAAATTGGTGAGTACACACACCACACACATGTATATTTATACTTACTCACACACAGAGGGGACATGATCACCACATACAAGATTATCAAAGGAATTGATAGATAAAGACAGACTATTAAACACAAGGGGCACACGCACTAGGGGACACAGGTGGAAACTGAGTGCCCAAATGAGCCATAGAGACATTAGAAAGATTTTTTCAGTGTCAGAGTAGTAGACAAATGAAATGCATTAAGAAGTGATGTGGTGGAGGCTGACTCCATACACAGTTCAAGTATCGATATGATAGAGCCAATAGGCTCAGGAATCTGTACACCTGTTGATTGACGGTTGAGAGGCGGGACCAAAGAGCCAGAGCTCAAACCCCGCAAACACAACTAGGTGAGTACAACTAGGTGAGTACACACACAAGGTTTGTCCCAGCCCGACAGGAAAAAAAACCGAGAAGGAAAGGAAGAATCCGTGGTTTAATAGGGAATGTATGAAAGCAAAGGAGCTGAACAAAAGGGCATGGAGGAACTTCCGTAATAACAGAACACCAGAAAGTAGGGAGAGATACCAGAGAACCAGGAACGAGCATGTTAGTGTGAGAAGAGCAGCTGAGAAAAGGTATGAACATGATATAGCTAATAAAGCCAAGACCGAAGCAAAGCTACTATACAGTCACATCAGGAGGAAGACAACAGTGAAGGAACAGGTGATGAAACTTAGGTGGGTGAGGACAGGTACACAGAGAATGACAAAGAGGTCTGTGAAGAACTCAACAAGAGAATCCAGGATGTCTTCACAATAGAACGAGGAGAGGTCCCTTCACTAGGAGTAACTGCGCAGTGACCTCTCTGCGCTAGGAGTGGCAGTAAACCAGGCGACCTTGGAAGGGTTCGAGATTACTAGAGATGGCACTTGTTGTATCTGGACGTGAGAAAAGCTGTTGGCCCGGATGGAATCTCACCTTGGGTATTGAAACAGTGTGCATGAGCGCTCTGCTTGCCACTCTCCATAGTGTATAGTAGGTCACTGGAAACGGGAGACCTACCAGAAATGTGGAAGACTGCTAATGTAGTCCCAATATACAGAAAAGGTGACAGACAAGAGACACTAAACTACAGGCCAGTGTCCTTAACTAGTATTCCATGCAAAGTGATAGAGAACATCGTAAGAAAATACCTTGTAACACATCTGGAGAGAAGGGACTTCGTGACAACCCATCAACATGAGTTCAGGGAAGGAAATCTTGCCTTACAGGCTTAATAGAATTCTACGATCAGGTGACAAAAATAAGCAGGAAAGGGAAGGATGAGCGGACTGCATTTTTTTTGGATTGTCGGTAAGCCTTTGACACAGTAAACCATAAAAGGCTGATGCATAAACTGGAGAAACAGGCAGAAGTAACTGGTAGAGCGCTCCAGTGGATAAGGGAGAACCTAAGCGATAGGAAGCAGAGAGTTACAGTCAGAGGTGAGACCTCAGATTGGCGTGAAGTCACTAGTGAAGTCGCACAGGGCTCTGTACTAGGACCTATCCTGTTTCTGATATACGAAATGATCTCCCAGAGGGCATAGACTCATTCCTATCAATGTTTGCTGACGACGCCAAAATTATGAGAAGCATTAAGACAGAGGAGGACAACTTGAGGTTTCAAGAAGACCTGGACGAGCTGCAGGAATGGTCGAACAAATGGTTGTTAGAATTTAACCCAAGCAAATGCAATGTAATGAAGATAGGTGTAGAGAGCAGGAGACCAGATACAAGGTATAATTTGGTAGATGAAATCATTAACGATTCTGAGAGAGAGAAAGACCTTGGGGTTGATATCAGGCCGACCATTATGTCCAGCATCAGGAGAGGTCGACGGAGCATTATGTCCAGCATAAGGTTTGGTCGGCGGAGCATTAGGTCCAGCATCAAGAGCAGTCGGAGGAGCATTATGTCCAGCATCAGGTGCGGTTGGTGGAGCATTACGTCCAGCATCAGGAGCGGTCGGTGGAGCATTATGTCCAGCATCAGGAGCGGTCGGTGGAGCATTATGTCCAGCATCAGGAGCGGTCGGTGGAGCATTATGTCCAGCATCAGGAGCGGTCGGTGGAGAATTATGTCCAGCATCAGAAGCGTTCAGCGGAGCATTATGTCCAGCATCAGGTGCGGTCGGTGGAGCATTACGTCCAGCATCACGAACGGTCAGTGGAGCATTATGTCCAGCATCAGGAGCGGTCGGTGGAGCATTATGTCCAGCATCATGAGCGGTCAGTGGAGCATTATGTCCAGCATCAAGAGCGGTCGGTGGAGCATTATGTCCAGCATCATGAGCGGTCAGTGGAGCATTATGTCCAGCATCAAGAGCGGTCGGTGGAGCATTATGTCCAGCACCATGAGCGGTAAGCAGAGCATTATGTCCAACATCAAGAGTGGTCGGCGGAGCATTATGTCCAGCATCAGCAACGGTCAGTGGACTATTATGTCCAGCATCATGAGCAGTCGGCCGACCATTATATCCAGCATCAGAAGCAGTCCAAGGAGCATTATGTCCAGCATCAGGAGGTATCGGTGGAGCATTATGTCCAGCATCAGGAGCGGTGGACGGAGCATTATGTCCAGCATCAGGAGCGGTGGACGGAGCATTATGTCCAGCATCAGGAGTGGTCGGCGGAGCATTACTTCCAGCAGCAGGCGTGGTCGGTGAGCATTATGTCCAGCATCAGGGGCGGTCGGGTGAGCATTATGTCCAGCATCAGGAGGTGTCGGTTGAGCATTATGTCCAGCTTTAGGAGCGGTAAGGGGACCATTATGTCCAGCATCAGGAACAGTCGGTGGAGCATTATGTCCAGCATCATGAGTGGCCGGCGGTGAATTATGTCCAGCATCAGAAGCGGTTGACGGAGCATTTTGTTCAGCATCCTGATCGGTCGTCGAGTATTTTGTCCAGCATCAGGAGCAGTCGAAGGAGAATTATGTCCAGCATCAGGAGCGGTCGGCGGAGAATTATGTCCAGCATCAGGAACAATTGGCCGACCATTATGTCCATCATCAGTAGCGGTCGGCGGGCCATTATGTCCAGAGTCAAGAGCGGTCGGGTGAGCATTATATCCAGCATCAGGAGCGGTGGGCGGAGCATTATGTCCAGCTTCAGGAGTGGTCGACGGACCATTATGTCCACAATCAGGAGTGGTCGTAGGACCATTATGTCCAGCAGAGCCGTCGGGTGAGCATTATGTCCAGCATCAAGAGCGGTCGGGTGAGCATTATGGCCTGCATCAGGAGCGGTCGAAGGAGCATTATGTCCAGCATCATGAGCAGTCGGCGGACCAATGTCCAGCATTAGGAGGTGTCGACGGAACGTTACTTCCAGCAACAGGCGTGGTCGGCGAGCATTATGTCCAGCATCAGGGGCGTTCGGAATAGCATTATGTCCAGCATCAGGAGCTGTCAACAGAGTATTATATCCAGCATCGACAGTGGTCGACGGATATTTATGTCCAGCATCAGGAGCAGTCGGCGGAGCATTATGTCCAGCATCAGGAGCGGTCAGCAGAGTTTTATGCCCAGCATCAGGAACGGTCGCTGGAGCATTATGTCCAGCATCAGCATTCGTACCAGGAGCATTATGTCCAGCATCAGGAGCGGTCGACTGAGTATTATGTCCAGAATCAGGAGTGGTACCAGTAGCATTATGTCCAGCATCAGGAGCGGTCGCTGGAGCATTATGTCCAGCATCAGGAGCGGTCGCTGGAGCATTATGTCTAGCATCAGGAGTGGTCGCTGGAGCATTATGTCCAGCATCAGGAGCGGTCGACGGAGCATTGGCTCACCGTAACAGTGACCAGAGACATAACTCACCTTAACAGTGACCAGAGACATAACTCACCTTAACAGTGACCAGAGACATGACACACCTTAACATTGACCAGAGACATGACTCACCTTAACAGTGACCAGAGACATAACTCACCTTAACAGTGACCAGAGACATGACTCACCTTAACAGTGACCAGAGACATGACTCACCTTAACAGTGACCAGAGACATTACTCACCTTAACAGTGATCAGAGACATGAATCACCTTAACAGTGACCAGAGACATGGTTCTCCTTAACAGTGACCAGAGACATGACACACCTTAACAGTGACCAGAGATATGACACACCTTAACAGTGACCAGAGACATTGACACACCTTAAAAGAGACCAGAGACATGACACACCATAACAGTGACCAGAGACATGACTCACCTTAACAGTGACCAGAGACATGACACACCTTAACAGTGACCAGAGACATGACTCACCTTAACAGTGACCAGAGACATGGTTCACCTTAACAGTGACAAGAGACATGACTCACCTTAACAGTGACCAGAGACATGACTCACCTTAACAGTGACCAGAGACATGGTTCACCTTAACAGTGACCAGAGACATGACTCACCTTAACAGTGACCAGAGACATGGTTCACCTTAACAGTGACCAGAGACATGACTCACCTTAACAGTGACCAGAGACATGGTTCACTTTAACAGTGACAAGAGACATGACTCACCTTAACAGTGACCAGAGACATGACTCACCTTAACAGTGACAAGAGACTTGACTCACCTTAACAGTGACCAGAGACATACCTCACGTTAACAGTGACCAGAGACATGACTCACCTTAACAGTGCCCAGAGACATGACTCACCTTAACAGTGACCAGAGACATAACTCACCTTAACAGTGACCAGAGACATGACTCACCTTAACAGTGACCAGAGACATGACTCACCTTAACAGTGACCAGAGACATGACTCACCTAACAGTGACCAGAGACATGACTCACTTAACAGTGACCAGAGACCTGACTCACCTTAACAGTGACCAGAGACATGACTCACCTTAACAGTGACCAGAGACATGACTCACCTTAACAGTGACCAGAGACATGACTCACCTTAACAGTGACCAGAGACATGACTCAACTTAACAGTGACCAGAGACATGACTCACCTTAACAGTGACCAGAGACATGGTACACCTTGACAGTGACCAGAGACATGGTTCACCTTAACAGTGACCAGAGACATAACTCACCTTAACAGTGACCAGAGACATGACTCACCTTAACAGTGACCAGAGACATGGTTCACCTTAACAGTGACCAGAGACATGGTTCTCCTTAACAGTGACCAGAGACATGATTCACCTTAACAGTGACCAGAGACATGACTCACCCTAACAGTGACCAGAGACATGACTCACCTTAACAGTGACCAGACATGACTCACCTTAACAGTGACCAGAGACATGACTCACCTTACAGTGACCAGAGACATGACTCACCTTAACAGTGAACAGACATGACTCATCTTAACAGTGACCAGACATGACTCACCTTAACAGTGACCAGAGACATGACTCACTTTAACAGTGACCAAAGACATGACTCACCTTAACAGTGACCAGAGACATAACTCACCTTAACAGTGACCAGAGACATGACTCACCTTAACAGTGACCAGAGACATACCTCACGTTAAACATGACTCACCTTAACAGTGACCAGAGACATGACTCACCTTAACAGTGACCAGAGACATGACTCACCTTAACAGTGACCAGAGACTTGACTCACCTTAACAGTGACCAGAGACATGACTCATCTTAACAGTGACCAGAGACCTGACTCACCTTAACAGTGACCAGAGACATGACTCACCTTAACAGTGACCAGAGACATGACTCACCTTAACAGTGACCAGAGACATGACTCACCTTAACAGTGACCAGAGACATGACTCACCTTAACAGTGACCAGAGACATGGTTCACCTTAACAGTGACCAGAGACATGGTTCACCTTAACAGTGACCAGAGACATGACTCACCTTAACAGTGACCAGAAACATGACTCACCTTAACAGTGACCAGAGACATGACTCACCTTAACAGTGACCAGAGTATGGTTCACCTTAACAGTGACCAGAGACATGGTTCTCCTTAACAGTGACCAGAGACATGACTCACCTTAACAGTGACCAGAGACTTGACTCACCTTAACAGTGACCAAAGACATGACTCACCCTAACAGTGAAAAAGACATGACTCACTTTAACAGTGACCAGACATGACTCACCTTACAGTGACCAGAGCATCACTCACCTTAACAGTGACCAGACATGACTCATCTTAACAGTGACCAGACATGACTCACCTTAACAGTGACCAGAGACATGACTCACCTTAACAGTGACCAGAGACATGGTTCACCTTGACAGTGACCAGAGACATGGTTCACCTTAACAGTGACCAGAGACATGACTCACCTTAACAGTGACCAGAGACATGACTCACCTTAACAGTGACCAGAGACATGACTCATCTTAACAGTGAGCAGAGTATGGTTCACCTTAACAGTGACCAGAGACATGGTTCTCCTTAACAGTGACCAGAGACATGACTCACCTTAACAGTGACCAGAGACTTGACTCATCTTAACAGTGACGAAAGACATGACTCACCCTAACAGTGAAAAAAGACATGACTCACTTTAACAGTGACCAGACATGACTCACCTTACCATTGACCAGAGCATCACTCACCTTAACAGTGACCAGACATGACTCATCTTAACAGTGACCAGACATGACTCACCTTAACAGTGACCAGAGACATGACTCACCTTAACAGTGACCAGAGACCTGACTCACCTTAACAGTGACCAGAGACATGGCTCACCTTAACAGTGACCAGAGACTTGACTCATCTTAACAGGGACTAGAGACCTGACTCACCTTAACAGTGACCAGACATAACTCACCTTAACAGTGACGAGAGACATGACTCACCTTAGCAGTGACCAGAGACATGACTAACCTTAAGAGTGACCAGAGACATGACTCACCTTAACAGTGACCAGAGACATGACTCACCTTTAACAGTGACCAGAGACATGACTCACCTTAACAGTGACCAGAGACATGACTCACCTTAACAGTGACCAGAGACATGACTCACCTTAACAGTGACCAGCGACACGACTCACCTTAACAGTGACCAATCATGACTTACCTCTACAGTGACCAGAGAAATGACTCCCCTTAACAGTGACCAGAGACATGACTCACCTTAACAGTGACCAGAGACATGACTCACCTTAACACTGACCAGAGACATGACTCACCTTAACAGTGACCAGAGACATGACTCACCTTAACAGTGACCAGAGACATGACTCACCTTAACACTGACCAGAGACATGACTCACCTTAACAGTGACCAGAGACATGACTCATCTTAACAGTGTCTGGGTGTCACAGTGTTCGTTAGTGAAGGGTTAAAGCAAAGGTAGACCGGATCTCCCTTCCAGGTGGTTGCTCCGACAATAACCCTTACTCACCGTCGTTCTACGGGTCTTCCCTCGATCCTCTAGGCTCCACTGCACGCCCCGGAGAGTACCCCAGTCGATCTCACAACCGGCCTTAAATTGCAAGATGAGTGGGGGCACAGATCGTTCCCTCAATCTGTGGCCCGCCCCGACACAGAACTCTTACACAGCCTTTAAGGTCGCCAACTGGTGTTTTTAGGTGTCCAGTAACACTGCAGTGGTGAGGTGTAATTGTGGTAATTGTGGTAAGAGCAATTTCAAACAATATGGTATCAGGCAGATCACTCTGCTTTACTTCATGTAGCGGTCACATGATAAATGGAGGGGATGATATCAAACACCAAAGAGTTTTGGTATTTTACTTAAAAGACAACGAGAAATATATATGCATCAATGTATCAGGAATAATATATGACAACTGTTCAATTCATAGCAGAATAATCTGGAGCGCACCAATATGGTAACACCGGCAGCGCCACGCGTCACCTGTCAGATGTCAGCTGACCGGGACCCTCGCGACCGTGAGAAAAGATTAGTACTTGTTTTCTAATTCTATCACGATCCCCGTTTATTTAACTTTTTCGCAAAACACTGTATTCAACATTCGCATGGCATACTTATGATTTCACTGGCCTCACGATCAATATCTTATTCACAATGCACTCACAGTGACTTTTCACCGTACCAAAAGATTACTCTATTCTTAATAATATTTACTGTGAATGCATTCGCTTGATCACTGAACTTTACTTTATATCTATATTTTCTCTCAAAGAGATATCACTGGCAATCACTTCATGTATATGATATTATTCAGTACACAGGCATGTACATGGATAACTCATTGATCGAATCACAGGCATATATATATATATATATATATATATATATATATATATATATATATATATATATATATATATATATATATATATATATATATATATATATATATATAAATCATGAAGATCAATACACTGGCATTTATATCAATAAATCATGGAGATCAACACACAGGCATTTATATCAATAGATCATAGAGATCAACACACAGGCATGTATATCAATAGATCAGGGAGATCAACACACAGGCATTTATATCAATAAATCATGGAGATCAACACACAGGCATTTATATCAATAATTCTAGGCTCATAGCCTAACACCAATATCTGGTTTACTACCAATATATATAATAATAATAATCACAGGAAATTAACAATAGTCACAGTAAATTCTTTGATGAATCCTGGTGCTTGCACACACCCACACATATATATATATGTAAACTGATACTGTGAGCGCTCTGGGTAGCCTCACCACACACTGTGCTCTCTGTGACTTAGACTCAAGTGAGACTTGCACACGACATATAAAATATCCTGACAAGAAAATATTAGCTAACTAAAGGGGAAATGGGAGGGTAACTGTAAACACCTACTTCACCTATCCTAGGATGACAATTAGGTTGTAGCTCCTGGTCCAGGCTCTCGCCTCGTTCACCATCCAGAAACACAAGCCCACGCCTTAGGATGTCGCGTCTCGCCGCTTCTGTACACTGCAGGTCCGTGCTCCTTCCTCTACAGTACGTCGCAGGGTTGAAGTCGGTCTCCTGGCCGTCAACTTTCCTCCCAACTATGGCAGCCAGCCTACGTCTCGGCGGTCGTCGCACGTTTCCCAATTAGTCCTTGTCACTGTACTCCCAGAGGAACTGCCTCTCACCACTATGAAGTCACTGTGAAGTTATCAGCCGTCCCGGACGACACTGCTTAAGCTCCACACGCACAGCACCCGACTTCAGAGCACTTGAAGCTCACTTCACTGTCAATTCCCTCGTCGTCTAGATATATCGCTAGGTATTTGGGAAGACTTCTCGACGTGCTTGCATCCAACTGTTGACTCGTAGGGTTCCACGAAGGTGGGGTTACTGTCAAACTTGACAGGATCGTCGATCACACGTTCAACCTGGTTGACAAGGCGGTCAACCCGGTTCACTCACGGTGGATTGGCCCGGCCACTAAGCTGTCTCTTATACTGGTGAACTGCCAAGGACGTCACACGTCGATGCCCGGCCCACTTCTTGCAACGCACCTGTCCCTGAGCACTTGTTGCTCAATATTCTGTCAATTCCTTCTCTGAGCCACATCGGGGTTGCAGGAAGACCTCACAGAGTGCGCGCTAACAACTGGAGACGCTTACATCCACTGGTGTTCGGTAAATCCGTCACTCTGACAGGATGACCGGATCGCACGTCCTGCCTCTCGGACGTGTCGTGAAAGACTGATGTCGCCAAGGCGCCACCACGGCTGGACCACCCCTGCCTATGTGACGTCACTTTTTCAAAGTCGGTTTTCATTGGCTCCCAGTGCCACGTCGCTGACGGTGGCCAATCCGGCGCCACTGACGTCACACAGTTTTGGCGGGAGGACAGACTCGCCAGCGCCATATTGGCTCCCTAAAGGGCCTATCCCACAGGCCAAAATACTATATTTTCGCAAATTTCTCGGCTCATCGAGAATACTGTTCTCTCCCACATATGTTCAATTGATGCCTGCAATGTAGAGAACGCTCGGGAATAGTAGACATGACTCTTACAGCAGGCGTGGGAGAATTAGAAGGGGGGGAACACCGTCACAGCAGAGAGCCAAAATTTGGCTCCCAAATATGGCTCAAGCTTCGAATTTGGGATGTTTGTGATATTTTGAAAACTGCAGGGTGGGTTTGGGCAAAATGTGACCCATCGCCGCTCTCAGTAATTGGCATATTTTCGGTATAAAATTCGTAATTTCAAACTGCGAATACGTGCAGAGAGCCAGAATTTGGCTCCAAAATATGGCTCAAAGGTCGAATTTGGGACGTTTGGGATATTTTGAAAACTGCGATGGGGGGCTTGGGCAAAATGTGACCCATCGCTGCTCTCAGTATATGGCATACTTTCGGTATAAAAATTCGTAATTTCAAACTGCGAATACGTGCCGAGAGCCAGAATTTGGCTCAAAATATGGCTCAAGCGTCGAATTTGGGGTGTTTGGGATATTTTAAAAACTGCAAGGAGGGTTTGGGCAAAATGTGACCCATCGCCGCTCTCGGTAATTGGCATATTTTCGGTATAGAAATTCATAATTTCAAACTGCGAATACGTGCCGAGAGCCAGAATTTGGCTCCAAAATATGGATCAAGCGTCGAACTTGGGTTGTTTGAATATTTTGAAAACTACAGGGAGGGTTTGGGCAAAATGCGATCCCTCGCTGCTTTCAGTAATTGGCATGTTTTCGGTATAAAATTCGTAATTTCAAACTGCGAATACGTGCAGAGAGCCAGAATTTGGATCCAAAATATGGCTCAAAGGTCGAATTTGAGGTGTTTCGGAAATTTTGAAAACTGCAGGGGTATTTGGGCAAAATGTGACCCATCGCCGCTCTCAGTAATTGGCATATTTTCGGTATAAAAAATCGTAATTTCAAACTGCGAATACGTGCAGAGAGGCAGAATTTGACTCCAAAATATGGCTCAAGCGTCGAATTTGGGATGTTTGGGATATTTTGAAAACTGCAAGGAGGGTTTGGGCAAAATGCGATCCATCGCTGCTTTCAGTAATTGGCATATTTTCGGTATAAAATTCGTAATTTCAAACTGCGAATACGTGCAGAGAACCAGAATTTGGCTCCAAAATATGGTTCAATCGTCGAATTTGGGATGTTTGGGATATTTTCAAAACCGCAGTTGGGGTTTGGGCAAAATGTGACCCATCACCGCTCTCAGTAATTGCCATATTTTCGGTATAAAAAGTCGTAATATCAAACTGCGAATATGTGCAGAGAGCCAGAATTTGGCCCTAAAATATGGCTCAAGCGTCGAATTTGGGATGTTTGGGATATTTTGAAAACTGCAGGGAGGGTTTGGGCAAAATGCGATCCCTCGCTGCTTTCAGTAATTGGCATATTTTCAGTATAAAAGTAGTAATTTCAAACTGCGAATACATGCAGAGAGACAGAATTTGCCTCCAAAATATGGCTCAAGGGTCGAATTTGGGATGTTTCGGATATTTTGAAAACTGCAGAGGGTTTGGGCAAAATGTGACCTTTCGCCGCTCTCAGTAATTGGTGTATTTACAGTATAAAATGTCGTAGTTTCAAACTGCGAATACGCGCTGAGAGCCTGAATTTGGCTCCAAAACATGGCTCAAGGGTCGAATTTGGGATGTATGTGATATATTTTAAAACTGCAGAGGGGTTTGGGCAAATGTGACCTATCGCCGCTCTCAGTAATTGGCATATTCTCGGTATAAAAGTAGTAATTTCAAACTGCAAATACTTGCAGAAGCCAGAATTTGGCTCCAAATATGGCTCAAGCGTCCCATTTGGGATGTTTGGATATTTTGAAAACTGCAGGGAGGGTTTAGGCTAAATGTGATCCATCGCCGCTCTCAGTAATTGGCACATTTCGGAATAAAAAGCCTTAATTTAAAACTGCGAATACGTGCAGACAGCTAGAATTTGGCTCCAAAATTTGGCTCATGGGTAGACTTTCGGATGTTTGTGATATATTTAAAAACTGAAGGGGGTTGGGCAAAATGTGACCCATCACCGCTCTCAGTAATTGGCATATTTTCGGTATAAAAATTCGAAATTTCAAACTGCGAATATGTGCAGAGAGCCAGAATTTGGCTCCCAATATGTCTCAAGCTTCGAATTTGGGACGTTTGGGATATTTTGAAAACTGCAGCGTGGGTTTGGGCAAAATGTGACCCATCGACGCGCTCAGTAATTGGTATCTTTTGGCTCAAGCGTCAAATTTGGGATGTTTGGGATATTTTGAAAACTGCAGGGGGGGTTGGGCAAAATGTGAATTATCGACGCTTTCTGTAATTGGCTTATTTTTATATAAAAAGTCGAAATATCAAACTGCGAATACGTGCAGAGAGCCAGAAATTGAACCAAAAATGGTTCAAGCGTCGAATACGGAGGTTTGGCATATTTTCAGTAGAAAAAGTCGTATTTTCAAACTGCGAATACGAGCAGAGAGC
>WNGS01001056.1:13980-24311 GCA_020271785.1 Procambarus virginalis | reverse complement strand
CCTATAAAATATTGGAGGGTGACAGTGAGCTTTAAATGGAGGAAAAAATTTTCTGACTGATAATAAATGAGGGAAGTAATCAGAGGCAATGTATCGGACTGGAGAAATGACACAAGTGGAGTACAACAGGGTTCAGTTCTTGCACCACTTCTTGTTCTTATTGTCTACATAAATGATCTACCAGTTGGTATACAGAATTATATGAAACATGTTTGCTGATGATGCCAAGATAATAGGAAGATAAGAAACTTAGATGATTGTCATGCCCTTCAAGAAGACCTCGACAAAATAAGTATATGGGCACCACTTGGCAAGTGGAATTTAATGTTAATAAATGCCATGTTATGGAATGTGGATAGGAGAACACAGACCCCACACAACCTATAAATTATGTGAGAAATCTTAAAGAATTCTGACAAAGAAAGAGATCTCGGGGTGGTTCCAGATAGAAAACTGTCACCTGAGGACCACATAAAGAATATTGTGCGAGGAGCCTATGCCACGCTCTCTAACTTCAGAATTGCTTTTAAATACATGGATGGCAATATACTAAAGAAACTGTTCTCGACTTTTGTTAGGCCAAGCTAGAATATGCAGCGGCTTGTGTGGTGCCCATATCTTAAGATGCACATCAACAAACTGGAAAAGGTGCAAAGACATGCTACTAAGTGGCTCCCAGAACTGAAGGGCAAGAGCTACGAGGAGAGGTAGAGGCATGAAATATGCCAAAACTAGAAGACAGAGAAAAAGAGGTGATATGATCACTACATACAAAATAGTAACAGGAATTGATAAATTGATAGGGGAAGATTTCCTGAGACCTGGAACTTTAAGAACAAGACGTCATAGATATAAACTAGCTAAACACAGATGCCGAAGAAATGTAAGAAATTCACTTTCGCAAACAGAGTGGTAGACGGTTGGAACAAGTTAGGGGAGAAGGTGGTGGAGGCCAAGACCGTCAGTAGTTTCAAAGCGTTATATGACAAAGAGTGCTGGGAAGACAGGACACCACGAGCGTAGCTCTCATCCTGTAACTACACTTAGGTAATTACAGAATTACGAGTCCTGAGTGCTATCCACCAGGCTACCAGGCCCCTTATATATGCCCCATATATATGTACATGTATGTATGAGTATGTGTACATGTATATAACATTAATAATTGTGTAGCTAGCGTCAAAAGATTGTTATTTGCTTAGCTAAACGAACCTGAGGGTTCGGTTCCTGAACCGATTATGTGTCTCTGTAACCCTTTACACCACCACCCACGGGATGGGTATGGGGTGCATAATAAAGAAAGAAATTGAAATTGAATATAGTAAACTGAGGCAGGTCGTCCCGTGCGACCGGAAACCATGCGCTCGGTTGACCCGAACGTGTATCAACAAATATCGTTAGTCGACGACACTATTGTAAGTCTTGTCGCATTTTCCGGTCAAATTTATATCATAACTCGAAATTATCATAAGTCGGGGCAATCGTAAGTCGAGGTGCCACTGTATGCCCAAAATATTTTCCCCTAATTCATTAAATTATCCCAATATTTTGTTTTTTTGGCGGGTTATTTTTTCTTGACTTCATTTCAACACACATTGACCTACAACTTTCACATATCCGAGTACGAATGCCAAACAATGTTTATTAAACATACAAGTAAATTAATGAACTAGGACTGCCTTATTCATTATCGATAACATCCACTGCAATATATCTATAACTAGAATTTCAACTTACTTCAGTACCCAAAAATCTAGTTTCTGTGTAAAAATAAGTGTAGTGTAATGTGTAGTGTTTTTACACTACACTTTTGTGTAGTGTAAAATCCTCACCATTTTTACACATAGTGTGCACAACTGTCTGTTCTACAATCCCTATAGAATTGATTTTTCATAAATCCTAAACATTTGGAGTTATAAATTTTGTTGTCTAAATTTGCACATATTTCAAATGCCATATTGACAAATTTTTTTTTACAGTAAATATACTTAAAACCTATATTTTAAATGTGTGACAATGAAGATCACATGCTATTCAGAGAGCATAATAACACCAAATGAACAGCTGGTGATATTTTATATTTTTGCAGCTGATTTCAAAATCTGAAGTTTTCAATAATCAATTTTATAATTATTTTCTATTATCTTGTTTTTCAAGTTACGTTGGTATCATTTAGACAAAGTTGGAGCATTTGCCTAGTAGATTATGCACAATTTTTTTTGCTGAAAGAGTTTCCCGCAAATTTAAAAAACTGAGCTAAATGTCCCACGTCACGTGACGTTTTGCGTAGCTCAAGGGTTAAATTGCGAAACTCATTTCCGAGAGATCCATTTTTTTCTTCTACTTCAATTATTATTTCTTCATGCTTCTTTAGCATGTCCTTAATACTGTAATCTCTATTATGCCAAGAAAATCTCTTTTCATTATAGCTTGTGCTGAGTATCCTTTGAAACAATTATCTGTTGATGTGTTTACCTCCCCTGTGGTAGCATCTTTGTTTAGTTTAGACTACCTAGCTGCATGTTCCGGTGTATACTGTAGATGTGATGACAACCTGGTAGTGTTATCTTTATCTGGCACACTACCTACCTGCATGTTCCGGTGTATACTGTAGATGTGATGGCAACTTGGTGGTAAGTGTTTGGCTTCACTCCCTGGGTGAGAGAGAAGCTCACACCAAAAATATTTATTACTGTACACAAACTGGGTACTTACTCAAGTTTACCCTCCAGCTTCGTTACGTTGCCCTCAAGTTTGGCTATCAATGCTTCTTTCTTACGTAATTCTTCTCTCAGATTTGCCAGGTGTTCAATTTTTGCATCTAGTTCATTCTGAGAAAACAAAAGCAATACAGTTTAATGGTTCTGATTGTTAAGAGTGCTTTCTTGATAAATCACTTATAAAACTATCATTCAGTCTCAAGACACACACACTGATGCTGCTGTTTTACTCCTGGGATATGTCTCACCCACACACAATGATGATACTACTCTGCCCTTGGGATATGTCTCACCCACACACTGATGATACTACTCTGCCCTTGGGATATGTCTCACCCACACACTGATGATACTACTCTGCCCTTGGGATATGTCTCACCCACACACTGATGATACTACTCTGCCCTTGGGATATGTCTCACCCACACACTGATATTACTACTCTGCCCCCTGGGATATGTCTCACCCACACACTGATACTAATACTCTGCCCCCTGGGATATGTCTCACCCACACACTGATACTAATACTCTGCCCCCTGGGATATGTCTCACCCACACACTGATGATACTACTCTGCCCCCTGGGATATGTCTCACCCACACACTGATACTAATACTCTGCCCCCTGGGATATGTCTCACCCACACACTGATACTAATACTCTGCCCCCTGGGATATGTCTCACCCATACACTGATACTAATACTCTGCCCCCTGGGATATGTCTCACCCACACACTGATACTAATACTCTGCCCCCTGGGATATGTCTCACCCACATACACTGATACTAATACTCTGCCCCTGTATAATGTGCTAAGAAATACAAAAAACATTGAATGTAATGAAACATCAATATCTGGGTGAGTCCCAGTGTATCCATGAAGTTAATATATTGATATATACCAGACAAAAAGATGCCATCAGTTGTAGAGTTTTTATTGGCCTACAAGGGACCAACAAGCCAGGACCTAGCTTCCTCTCAGAAAGACACAGGAAGCAGTGGCTCTATGAACATTTTTATGTAAATTTATTCATGTCAGCCACCACCAAAGGAAGGCACCCAAAGATTCAGCAAAACCAGATATAGCACTGCTTGGTTAAAACCACACCACGTCCTCAAAACTGCCAAAAGAACTCCCACAACAATATAAAAAAACGATTGAAAATTTGTGAAACTAGCGTGAGGTAATGAACCACACCTCCCCTTCTCCAGGTGTGGGGGGGGGGAAGGTGTGGTTAAAAACAGCAGAGATAGCACCACTCCATAAAGGAGGAAATAAGGCAGAGACAAAAAATTACAGACCGATAGCACTAACATCGCACATCATAAAAAATCTTTGAGAGAGTACTAAGAAGTAAGATCACAAAATACATGGAATCATAGCATCTCCATAACCCCGGACAACATGGTTTTAGAACAGGACGCTTTTGCCTGTCACAGTTGCTGGACCACTATGACATGGCATTAGATGCCATGGAAGACAAACAAAACGCTGATGTAATTTACACTGATTTAGCAAAAGCCTTTGACATATGTGACCATGGTGTTACTGCACATATAATGTGTTCAAAAGGAATTACCAGAAAAATAGGCAGATGTATCTACAATTTCCTGACTAACAGAACCCAATGTGTAATAATCAACAAAATAAAATCCGGACCATCAACCGTGAAGAGCTCAGTCCCCCAGGGTACTGTGCTTGCTCCACTACTTTTTTTCATCTTCATATCGGACATAGACAAGGACACAATCTATAGTACTGTGTCATCCTTTGCCGATGACACTAGGATTTTTATGAGAGTAGACAACATAGAGGACATGGCAAACCTCCAATCAGATGTAAATCAGGTCTTTCTATGGGCTACAGAAAATAATATGGTATTTAACAAAGATAAGTTCCAGCCATGAGCTACGGAAATAATGAAACTATAAAAATGGAAACCATGTACAAAACTCAGTCAAATCATAACATAGAACGAAAAGGCAACGTAAAGGATTTGGGTGTATTCATGTCGGAAGACCTTACCTTTAAAGAACACAATAAAGTAGCCGTCAAAACTGCAAGAAAAATGTCAGGTTGGATAACAAGAACCTTACACACTAGAGATGTTATACCGATGATGATACGTTTCAAGACGCTAGTGCTCTCTAGAGTGGAGTACTGCTGCACAATGACAGCCCCTTTCAAAGCTGGAGAAATGGCTGACCTGGAGAGTGTGCAGAGATCCTTTACTGCTAGAATCCACTCAGTAAAACATCTAAACTACTGGGACTAACTAAAGAACCTAAATCTGTATTTTCTTGAGTGCAGATGGGGAGATACATAATAATTTACACGTGGAAAATAGTAGAGGGGCTGGTCCCAAACCTGCACACAGAAATAACATCACATGAGACCAGAAGGCATGACAGGATGTGCAGAATACCCCCCTTGAAAAGCAGAGGTGCAACAGGTACTCTGAGAGAGAACTCTATCAACATCAGAGGCCCGAGGCTGTTCAACACGCTTCCACTACACATAAGGGGCATAGCTGTCCGACCCCTCACAGTGTTCAAGAGAGAACGGGATAAGCACCTCCAAAGGATACCTGATCAACCAGGCTGTGATTCATATGTCAGGCTGCAAGCAGCAGTGTCAAAGTGTCAAACAGCCTGGTTGACCAGTTCAGCAACAAGGAGGCCTGGTTGACGACTTGGCCGTGGTGACACTATACCCCGGTAACCTCAAGGTAACCCATTGTTTCGGGGGGGGGGGGCAGACTAGGACAGCTGGCTGTTCCACCACCAGTTTCTATGATGATGGAAACCACCCCGACACCCTGGGGGAGGGAGGGGGTGTCATAGAGCCACTGGGGCTCGCTCAGAAATTGGCATTTTATTACATTCAACACTGGCTTTCTGGAGGGAAGTCCCTTGTGGATGCCTGAAGCTATCTACCCACATAGAAGGAAGAAAAGGTACCTACCAGGGGGTGGTGAAAGCACCATAAAAAAATCAAAATGAAAAAGACAACAACAAAGCTCTCACACCCGAAGAATGGCCCAAGATATTTGAGGAAAGCTACCAAAAGATCAGCATACTGATGCAAATCGCGCACAGGAGGGTAGACCACAGGTTGGCTGGACTACAGAGGATGACCTAAGAAACAAGAGCCCTGGAACAAGAAACCAAGGAAACCAGAACAAACCACAAGTATACCACCGAAATAGAACTGGTGGCACGAACGCAGTGGCATAAAGCTGCCACTGGACATAGCACATGATGCAGCCTTGGCTGAACCAATCAAACATCCACCACCAAAGGGCCCTACTGGAAGGCAAATGACTCATTTCCCACCAGAAAAGAAAGAGCCGGCAGCAACCAAAGCGCCCACGAGGGCCAAAAGAACAAAAGGCAAAAACAATTCGTGACAAAACAATCCTGAACCAAAGGGACCACCAGAAATGGAATGGATGAAAGAAAAGAAAGAACTTGGTCATGGGACCAGGCAGGCCAGAGGTGAAATAATGTGCAAGAAAGCGTGTGAAACTGGGCCAAAGAGGCAATGACCCCAAGTGCTAGCTGCAGTGGCTCCATGAAAAGAGGAAACAGTATACAGCAGAAGATGCCGATCAAGGAAAAGCAAAGAAAGGATATAACAATCCGATCAGAAATGAAGGAGCAATGATGAAGGGACAGATATTGGCGGAAAGCACGCCAAGACATCACAAACTGTCGTCATGAGGAAGACCATAAGTGGAATACTAGTAAACTAGCAACTGATCACCATAGATCCGGCAGAGCCAATTGAAGGAGTCGGTGTCAACCATCCATTCCGTGGACAGGGGAATGAACCATGACAGGCTGTCCGCCAGTAAGTTGGACACTTCCCGGATGTGAACCAAACGGAGAGCTAAACCCTAAGAAACCAGCAGACGATTCACTCGAAGCAACCAGCCCCAAAGAGCGAAGGACCAAAGAAAACCCCCACGGTTCAGACAATGAACCACTAGAGTGCTATCTGAATGGAGCCTGATCATAGAACCCTGAGTGACCCGAACCCTTCGCAGCAAAAGCAAAACCGCCAAAACTCCCAACCGTGCTGTGAGCCCAATAGAAAGACAGACCGCACCGCCTCTGGCCGGCCAGGTGAGCACTGGTCACAAAGCTCCAGCCAAGAGACGAGGCATCTGTGAACATATCGAGCGAAGGATCGGGGAGGCGCCAAGGCACTGAACCCCGAAAAACTCAGAGAGAAAGCCGGAGATGCAACAGCCGACACAAGTTGGGACTGCAGCTGCAGAAATGCCACAGGAGGGAGACACAGAAGCGATCTGAGAGTCCCACACGAGGCCCAGCCAGGTTTGAATCAGAGACGAAACCAGATGAGTCCTCCCGTTCACCGGGAACCTGAACTTGGAGAGCTGGGAAAGAATCAAACCCCTGGAGAGCAGACAAGTAGACTGGCTGGGAGCCCATACCAGCCAGTCATTGAGGTAGGCCAAAACTTGAACCCCCCTAGCAGACGCAGATGGGCCACCATGACCCAGATTAGACACGTGAAAGTGCAAGGTGCCAGATTCAAGCCAAACGGAAGGAAATGAAAGCGGTAAGCATGCACCCCACGATGAAACCGGGCCAGTCCCTGAACCCCGATGAATCGAGACATGCCAATACACTTCCCGAAGGTCCAGAGACACCATCCAGGAGCCCGGCTCCAGGAAGAGTCGGACTTGGGGCAAAGTGGTCATCCGACAGGAGGGGCAAGGAATCCAACAGTTCAGATGGGACAAGTCCAGAATGAACTGAAGATCTGCACAGACCCATTTTGGTACTGGAAACAGGCGGGAAACCCACCTGAAGGACGAAGCCAGTTTACCATGCCCAAGTGCACCCATTCCAGGATGACTGGTCGGACAAAGGGGAAGAAGCCTGCCCTGCCAGCCCCGAACCCCCCCCAAAGGGGAAAGGAGCTGCCCAATGCCACCACAGGCCGGAGTATACAACCCAAAATGATCACCACAAATCGTGGGACCAAGCATGGGCAAAGATAGAGCAAAAGAGAGTGAGCCTTCCTCCCCCCCAGCCCCTCATCTGGGGTGAACCGTGAAAGGGCCGATGCCCCTTACTAGAAGCTGACCTACGAACAGAATGAGCAGTGTGGTGACTATAGATGACACCGGTTCCAAGGGAGGCGCCGGCTCAGAAAACAGCACCAAGGGCCCATCTCAACTGGAAGAACTCCGAGCCCTGGCACGACCCTTCCATATGTTTTTAGTTATATCTAATGGTTTTAAAGACGTCATAAATATGTATTTATGTTAAAAGTTACAGTATTACCTTTGTGGCACCATTTAAAAAGTCCACAAACATTCTGTGTTTGCTGGGCAAGAGGCCCGAGAATGGCCACCCTGACAACCAAAGAATGACCAGGAAAGAATGGCCACCCTGACGACTTTCATGCCCGCGGGCATGAAAGTCCTCAGCAGCCAAGGTAGCCGAAAGAGCAGGGACGAAGAAAGAGCACGTGCAGCTGCTGAAGGCCAACATCCTGAGGAAGCACAGGGGCGAAAAGGCACACACTGATGTGTTCCAAATTGCCCCCAGGTAAACCTACAGAATGGTAGTAGCCTCCTACCATTCAAACGTGTGGGTCCAACAAAACCCTTGCCACACTCCCTGAGAAAAAAGAGAGAGGGCAGTCTGCCAGCCATGAAGACCCTGGAACCTCATAACACACAATACGGGGATGAAGAACCGTACTCAAAGGAGGATGGATCCAGTACAAAGGCGTACTTCGGGTCTCGCAGGAGGTAAGGCGCAAGAGCCTCCCGAACCTTCTTGGGCAGGATGCAAGGGCAGAAAACCTCCGAAAGGAAGTAGTTGAGGAACCCAAGGGAACCTGGAACCGAACCAGGGGAGGAGCCGATCCCAAATCAAACTCGTACAGGGAAGGTGGGTAAGAAAACCCCTTGCCCTGTAACAACAAACCCTGCAACAAGGTCACCAAATCTCAAACAGGATCAAAGGGGGTCCAAGCCCCCAGGGCGACTCGTACCCAGCCCAGGAAGCCTCCACATCAGGTCCCGGGGTTGAGCCATCCACCATGCCCTCCACCCCTGAAGAAAATGCAGAGTTCTGGGGAAAAGCAGCAAAGAAGAAGGCCTGCTGGTCGGGCCCAGAGGCCTCGACAGGAGGAACAGACTCAAATGCCTCCTTCTCCATCTCGAAAGGGGCAGCCCCCGAAGCTGCCCGAGTCTCATCACCAACTAAACCCAGCCCCAACTCCAAAACCCTAAGACATTTGAGAGCCGGCAGCAGGGAGGAAAGAGCAGGGCGAATGATGCCTATCTTTAGGGGCTTTAATAGGGCTTTAACTGGACCCCTGAGAGGTGTACAAGCACGGGGGCCTAGAGGAAGCCCACCAAAATATCTTAGGTGAACTAATAGTCAAACCAGGCAGACCTCCACTAAGCAAAAAAGAAAAACCCAACAAAAGAACAACCACAACAGGAGGAATAGGGAACACAGCCACCGTGTTGGTAGGCGTGTTGTGCAGCACTTTGCACCCCAAACCAGCAGTAACATCATTTCCTACCCAAGGCCAAACAAAGGCCACAAACCCCAGCTGGCCCCAAGGCCGGGGCAACTGCCGAGCAGCAGTAACCCCTACGAAAGTGAAATCCAAGAGCACCAGGAAAGGGAACCCTAGAACCCAAGGGTAGTACTTACAGGACACTTAGGGAAGGCAGCCCTCAATACACTATATTACTCCTGGCCACCGTGACAAACAGCAGGAAACACCACAAGGGCACAAAATCCAGCGAAAAGCTGAGATCCGAGCCAAAGAGTGCTTCAGCCATGAACTGAGATGTGAGGAGCCTGCTCGTGGATCCGTGGCTTTCCCCCTCCCTCCCCCTCCTGGGAAGGGGAGGGCTGCGTGGACAAGCAGTGCGGTGGAAGTGAATGGCGATTGTTTGTTTGCTTGTTTCTTTTTTTTCTTTTGGCGAGTTCTATTTCTCTGTTTGGTTTTGGGTTTTTACAAATTCTACCATGTGGGGTTTGTTTGAGATGCCTACCTTTCTGGGTGCCAAACCCCAGTTGATGGCAGACAAGGAATACTCTAAATACGAGGGGTCTCTTTAAGCCGTTGATCCCTGTGCCTCTCTGAGGGGGGGGGTGTCAGGTTCCAGCACTGGTCCCCGGTAGGCAGGACTCCACTGACTGAACCCCCAGACTAATATAACGTTTATCAGTCCTATAGCTCCACGGAACCAAAGGGGCTCCCCACAGAAAATAAACCAACTCTCGTCCTCCCAGCAAGCATAAGAAATATTGCCGGAACAACCGTGGACATCTTCAAGAGGAAACTAGATTTATTCCTCCAAGGAGTTCCGGACCAGCCGGGCTGTGGTGGGTATGTGGGCCTGCGGGCCGCTCCAAGCAACAGCCTAGTGGACCAAACTCTCACAAGTCAAGCCTGGCCTCGGGCCGGGCTTGGGGAGTAGAAGAACTCCCAGAACCCCATCAACCAGGTATCAACCAGGTATCAAGCACCAGAGTGAGGAGCATGGGCATACCAGGAAGAATCGTAGATCTAACCAGGGATATAAGCTGGAGGAACTACCT
>WNGS01001056.1:0-13580 GCA_020271785.1 Procambarus virginalis | reverse complement strand
CCACAAAAAAACAGCAGAGAACGCCACACGAGGCAAACACCGCCAAGGAATGAGGCCAGAGAAGCCGTGTATCCCGGTTGACACTAGCTTACGAACTGACGGCAGCTGGCGCGGTGAGGTCCGGGGCCCCCCCTCCCCCTCCCGGGGAGGGGAGGGCTGCGCGGACACCGGCGCGCAGTAAAGTGATTGTTGATTGTTTTCCTTGTGATTGTAGGGAGTTTTCTACCTCTCTGTTCGGTTGTTGTAGTTTTTCTACCATGTGGGGTTTGTTTTGTTACGCCTACCTTTCTGGTGCCTAACCCTGGTCGATGGCAGATAAGGAAAAACCCCCAACCATATGGGTTTTCCAGGGCCATTGCTCCCTGAAACCTCTCTGAAGGGGCCAGGTTCTGGCGCTGGTCCCTGGTAGGTCTGAACTCCATAGCTAGCGTCCCGGTCTAACATAACATGCATTAGCCCGATAAGCTCCAGGGAGCCGTAGGGGCTCCCCACAGAAAAGCAAAGAAACGACAACAGGCGATAAAACCCCTGGAAAAGGTGAAAAACTCACCCAAGGCTCACTCGCACACCTAGGCGTATGTAATAAACAGCAACGCCTCTCTGGTGGCCACACCGGGAAACCGGAGAAGAAAATGGCCACCAGAACAGGGGGGCTGTGACCGATGCAAAAGATGTGAAAAACACCCCCAAAAGTGGGAAGCAAGCGGACTGGTGGGCGAAAAAACTCCGCCCAGAAGCAGAAAACCGGGCAGGGTCAAACAGCCCCAGAACTGCTAGCAGGCATCCCCCACAGCCCGAGGAACCCACAACAGAGGCCCCGGGGCCAGCCATCCTCCAAGCCCTCTGCCTTAAAGAAAAGGAAGAGTCCATGAGAAAGGCAGCAAGAAAGGGCCCGCTGGTAAGACCCAGAAGCTTTGGCAGGAGAACAGGCTCGAAAACCTCTGTCCCCACCCGAACAGGGCAGCCCCGGAAACCGCCTGAGTCTCTGTCCCAACTAAATCCCGCCCGACCACGAAACCCTCAGACGGTCAGGAGCCGGGAACAGGGAGGGAAAGGGGCGAACACCACCTAACCAAAATGGGGCGGCCCCGGGGCATCCGTGGGAAACCAACCTAGCGTGTTGCAGTAACCTAACCTAGCTTGCAACACGGATGCTGCCTGTACTCTGAACAGTAATAATATCAGGAGAGTACTGGAGAGCAAGCAGAGAATCTCTCTTGCAAGACTCCGGGTCAAGGTGTCATGACCCAACAGGCAGCATGACGGAGGTAAAAGTGGCGACTGTCACCCGGAGACAAGGGCATGGCAACCAACGATCCCTTACAAGACGGGTTGGAACCCGGAAGACACATTCAATGGTCCACTGAGCCTCGACAGGGGTTTCCAGGGCCCGTAGGGTAACAACTATGGGAAGCCCAGGCAAGGTGTTGCTAACCAGTTAAGAAACCCAAAAATAGCAAGGGGGTAGAAGACAACACAGAAAACCCCTGCGACGTGTACAATCACAGGGGCCTAGCAGAGGGCCACCAAACACTACCAGTGGAACTATACCTGGCTGATGGGGTTCTAGGAGTTCTTCTACTCCCCAAGCCCGGACCGAGGCCAGGCTTGAATTGTGAGAGTTTGGTCCACTAGGCTGTTGCTTGGAGTGGCCCGCAGGCCCACATACCCACCACAGCCCGGTTGGTCATGCACTCCTTGGAGGAGTGAAGCTCCTATAGCCACACTGGGCAGACCCCCCACCAGGCAAATGAAAATAAAAACAAAAGAAAAAACCCCGCAAAAGTACACCGTCTCCAGAGGCAACAGGAACTGGTCGCCGCTTAGGTGGCAGTTCGCGCAACACCTTGACGCCCTAACCAGCACAATACCAGTCCCTATCCCAGGGCCAAAGAAGGGCCCCAAACCCCAACTGGCCCCAACTGGCCCCAAGGGCAAGGCAAATGCCGAGCAGCAAGAACATCTACAGGAATGGTTCCCGAATGCCCCAGGGAAGATAACCCTGTCACGCAAGGGCAGTACTCACAGGGCGCTTAGGGAAGGAAGCCCCTAAGTGCATGCAGCCCTGGTACTGATGAGGAACACCTGACCACTGCACAACACAACACACGGTAGTGAACGCCACACAAGGCAAACACCGCCTAGGAAACCGAGGCCAGAGAAGCGTCTATCCCGGTTGACATTAGCTTATGAACTGACACTAGGCAGCCGGCGCGGTGAGGTCCGGGGCTGCCCCCTCCCCCTCTTGGGGCTGGGATGGCTGCGTGGATGATCGGCGCGGCAGTACAGTGTGATATTTGCTTGTTTCCTTGGGATTGTAGGGAGTTTCTACTTCTCTGTTCGGTTTTTTGTTTTAGTTTTTTAGCATGTGGAGTTTGTTTTGTTATGCCTACCTTTCTGGGTGCCTAACCCCGGTCGATGGCAGATAAGGAAAACCCCAACCACAAGGGGTTTTTCCAGGGCTATTGCTGATTGAAACCTCTCTGAAGGGGCCAGGTTCTGGCGCTGGTCCCTGGTAGGTCTGAACTCCTTAGCCAATGTCCCGGTCTAATATAACATACATTAGCCCGATGAGCTCCAGGAAGCCGTAGGGGCTCCCCATAGAAAATTAACTTCAAAGTAAGTTTTATACCCAATTCACCCAAATCTTCACTAGAAAAGTATGTACAAGTTATTACATACCTTTACTGATGACTCCTGTTGGCATATGGAAGATGGTGAGCAGGGGGGGGGAGAAGAAAAGGTGTTACTGTTTGGAAGGGGAGTCCCCTTACATTATAACATCAGGCAGTGATGACTACTCTGGGATACACTCTCTCCTACGTTTTGCCTGCATACCACTAGGACCTGGCTGTGGTTCACTGCTTGTTTGTCTCACTAAAAATTTGTCTAGCGACACTTGTTTTTTCCCTTCGTGTTAACATTTGTCTGTAGTGATGCATCACAGTGTCACTGAAAAGGTTAAGGTAACGGCCTACTGCACCATGATTTGGGCGAGTCATTTCAGCAAAAGTTTACAGTTCTTCCCATGCTGCACACATTTTCTTGATTTTTGAGGAAGGGATATTCTTTACTGAATATATGGCCATCCTCACATGTGTTTTCATATGTTGAACCTTACCACAGACTTTCTTGGGACCTATGGCATAATTTGTAATAATCAGTTTTATGTCCAAACTGCTTTTCAGCAGCCTGAGGGCAGTAATATTCCGGGAACATCAACTAAATTTCGGAGACTTGAGGCAGAGTGAAATTCACACCAGTTCCTCCATCTATCATCATTCAATTATGCATGAAGTATCGCACGTCTATGGGTCATCTGTAGTGAGTAAACTTATACTCGCTCCATTATCTCATCATCTTAATGGCATAACTAATTAGCATTAACTACACAAGCTATAATCCTATCCCTATTTACAGGTAACGATTTTTCCACCCTCCTATCGTATTGTGAGGTGTGGTCACCGTATATAAGCAAGTGATTTGAGAACAGCAAACAGTACAATTTCCAGTCAAGAATGTAGCACTCGGCGTAGGCAGTTCTAATAGTCTAAAAGACACTACAGCTTTGACACAGAACAGGCAGCAGACTAGGATCGCATCCAGCTACAACGCTCTCCCACATAGAGCTCCGCAACTCCGGCCACACTCAGCTCTCTGCTCTGCTCCAAGCTCCATCTCAACATCTACGACACTGCTGTATCCAAGACTACTAAATAAATATGAAACTCACTAAACACTGTGTATCTAATCTACCGAACAACGTAACATAACCGTATGTTACATATCCAATAAGGTTAGCAGACTTCTAGATGTTACCACTGCTAGGCTTAGGCTCGGCTACAAGTACCTCTGGGAGTTTGTAACATCTGCTGATGTAGATTTGACTAAATGTAAACTCTGTCAGCAGAACTATTCACATACTTTGCGTCATTATATACTGGAATGTGAACAAATCGCGGAATTCAGAGATAACACCATCAATAGTGTCCAAGAAACGTGTAAGTACTTCATTCATAATGATGTGCTGCCCGAAATTTCAGCGAAGTATCCAAAATTTGCTTACTGTAGGTAATGCATGCACGTGACTGTAAAGCTGCCACCCAGTTGGGTGGGTGTGGAGCACATGACTGTAAAGCTGCCACCCAGTTGGGTGGGTGTGGAGCACATGACTGTAAAGCTGCCGCCCAGTTGGGTAGGTGTGCAGCAAGACTAGTAACTGTGTGACTCACCATAGATGTAAAGTGCCTTGTATAGCTTCTGTTGTGAGCCTCTTGTTGAATCACTTGTGATACAAAAGAATATTGATGTGTTTATTTGTGTAGGTGATTGAATATGTATGTTTATGTATATATGTAAATGTACTATGTTCACTATGTTGTGTTCACCTAGTTGTGTTTTGCGGGGGTTGAGCTTTTTGCTCTTTTGGCCCGCCTCTCAACTGTCAATACACCACACACACACCCCAGCAAGCAGCCCGTGATAGCTGACTAACTCCCAGGTACCTATTTACTGCTAGGTAACAGGGGCATTCAGGGCGAAAGAAACTTTGCCCATTTGTTTCTGCCTGGTGCGGGAATCGAACCCGCACCACAGAATTACGAGTCCTGAGCGCTATCCACCAGGCTACCAGGCCCCTTATATATGCCCCATATATATGTACATGTATGTATGAGTATGTGTACATGTATATAACATTAATAATCGTGTAACTAGCGTCAAAAGACTTATTTGCTTAGCTAAACGAACCTGAGGGTTCGGTTCCTGAACCAATTATGTGCCTCTGTAACCCTTTACAACACCACCCACGGGATGGGTATGGGGTGCATAATAAAGAAAGAAATTGAAATTGAATGTAGTAAACTGAGACAGGTCGTCCCGCGCGACCGGGAACCATGCGCTCGGTCGACCCGAATGTGTATCAACAAATATCGTTAGTCGATGACACTATCGTAAGTCTTGTCGCATTTTCCGGTCAAATTTATTTCATAACTCAAAATTATCATAAGTCGGGGCAATTGTAAGTCGAGGTGCCACTGTATACCCAAAATATTTTCCCCTAATTCATTATAATTATCCCAATATTTTGTTTTTTTGGCGGGTTATTTTTTCTTGACTTCATTTCAACACACATTGACCTACAACTTTCACATATTCGAGTACGAATGCCAAACAATGTTTATTAAAACATACAAGTAAATTAATGAAGTAGGACTGCCTTATTCATTATTGATAACTTCCACTTCAATATATCTATAACTAGAATTTCAACTTACTTCAGTATCCAAAAATCTAGTTTCTGTGTAAAAATAAGTGTGTAGTGTAATGTGTAGTGTTTTTACACTACACTTTTGTGTAGTGTAAAAATTCTCACCATTTTTACACATAGTGTGCACAACTGTCTGTTCTACAATCCCTATATAATTGATTTTTCATAAATCCTAAACATTTGGAGTTATAAATTTTTGTTGTCTAAATTTGCACATATTTCAAATGCCATAATGACAATTTTTTTACAGTAAATTATACTGAAAACCTATATTCTAAATATGTGACAATGAAGATCATATGCTATTCTGAGAGCATAATAACACCAAATGAACAGTTGGTGATATTTTATATTTTTGCAGCTGATTTAAAAATCTGATATATTCAATTTTATAATTATTTTCTATTATCTTGTTTTTCAAGTTACGTTGGCATCATTTAGACAAAGTTGGAGCATTTGCCTAGTAGATTATACACAATTTTTTTTTGCTGAAAGAGTTTCAGCAAATTTAAAAAACTGAGCTAAATGTCCCACGCCATATGACGTTTTGTGCAGCTCAAGGAATAAATTGCGAAACTCATTTCCGAGAGATCCATTTTTTCTTCTACTTCAATTATTATTTCTTCATCCTTCTTTAGCATGTCCTTAATACTGTAATCTCTATTATGCCAAGAAAATCTCCTTTCATTATAGCTTGTGCTGAGTATCCTTTGAAACAATTATCTGTTGATGTGTTTACCTCCCCTGTAGTAGCATCTTTGTTTAGTTTAGACTTCCTAGCTGCATGTTCCGGTATATACTGTAGATGTGATGACAACCTGGTAGTGTTATCTTTATCTGGCACACTACCTACCTGGATGTAATGGTGTATACTGTAGATGTGATGACAACCTGGTAGTGTTATCTTTATCTGGCACACTACCTACCTGGATGTAATGGTGTATACTGTAGATCTGATGACAACCTGGTAGTGTTATCTTTATCTGGCACACTACCTACCTGGATGTAATGGTGTATACTGTAGATCTGATGACAACCTGGTAGTGTTATCTTTATCTGGCACACTACCTACCTGGATGTAATGGTGTATACTGTGGATGTGATGGCAACTTGGTGGTAAGTGTTTGGCTTCACTCCCTGGGTGAGTGAGAAGCTCACACCAAAAATATATATTACTGTACACAAACTGGGTACTTACTCAAGTTTACCCTCCAGCTTCGTTACGTTGCCCTCGAGTTTGGCTATCAATGCTTCTTTCTTACGCAATTCTTCTCTCAGATTTGCCAGGTGTTCAATTTTTGCATCTAGTTCATTCTGAGAAAACAAAAGCAAAACAGTTTAATGGTTCTGATTGTTATGAGTGCTTTCTTGATAAATCACTTATAAAACTATCATTCAGTCTCAAGACACACACACTGATGCTACTATTTTGCCCTAGGATATGTCCCACCCACACACTGATGCTACTATTTTGCCCTAGGATATGTCCCACCCACACACTGATGCTACTATTTTGCCCTAGGATATGTCCCACCCACACACTGATGCTACTATTTTGCCCTAGGATATGTCCCACCCACACACTGATGCTACTATTTTGCCCTAGGATATGTCCCACCCACACACTGATGCTACTATTTTGCCCTAGGATATGTCCCACCCACACACTGATGCTACTATTTTGCCCTAGGATATGTCCCACCCACACACTGATGCTACTATTTTGCCCTGGGATATGTCTCACCCACATACACTAATACTCTGCCCCTGTATAATGTGCCAAGAAATACAAAAAACATTGAATGTAATGAAACATCAATATCTGGGTGAGTCCCAGTGTATCCACGAGTTAATATACTGATATAGTACCAGACAAAAAGATGCTATCAGTTGTAGAGTTTTATGGCCTACAAGGACCAACAAGCCAGGACCTAGCTTCCTCTCAGAAAGACACGGAAGCAGTGGCTCTATGAACATTTTTATGTAAATTTATTCATGTCAGCCACTACCAAAGGAAGGCACCCAAAAATTCAGCAAAACCAGATATAACATGCTTGGTTAAAACCACACCATGTCCTCAAAACTGCCAAAAGAACTCCCACAAAAATATAAAAAAAAAACATTGAAATTTGTGAAACTAGCGTGAGGTAATAACACACCTCCCTTCCCCAGGTGTGGGGGGGGGAAGGTGTGGTTAAAAACAGCAGAGATAGCACCACTCCATAAAGGAGGAAATAAGGCAGAGACAAAAAATTACAGACCGATAGCACTAACATCGCACATCATAAAAAATATTTGAGAGAGTACTAAGAAGTAAGATCACAAAATACATGAAATCATAGCATCTCCATAACCCGGACAACATGGTTTTAGAACAGGACGCTTTTGCCTGTCACTGTTGCTGGACCACTATGACATGGCATTAGATGCCATGGAAGACAACAAAACGCTGATGTAATTTACACTGATTTAGCAAAAGCCTTTGACATATGTGACCATGGTGTTACTGCACATATAATGTTTCAAAAGAATTACCAGAAAAATAGGCAGATGTATCTACAATTTCCTGACTAACAGAACCCAATGTGTAATAATCAACAAAATAAAATCCGGACCATCAACCGTGAAGAGCTCAGTCCCCCAGGGTACTGTGCTTGCTCCACTACTTTTTTTTCATCTTCATATCGGACATAGACAAGGACACAATCTATAGTACTGTGTCATCCTTTGCCGATGACACTAGGATTTTTATGAGAGTAGACAACATAGAGGACATGGCAAACCTCCAATCAGATGTAAATCAGGTCTTTCTATAGGCTACAGAAAATAATATGGTATTTAACAAAGATAAGTTCCAGCCATGAGCTACGGAAATAATGAAACTATAAAAATGGAAACCATGTACAAAACTCAGTCAAATCATAACATAGAACAAAAAGGCAACGTAAAGGATTTGGGTGTATTCATGTCGGAAGACCTTACCTTAAAGAACACAATAATGTAGCCGTCAAAACTGCAAGAAAAATGTCAGGTTGGATAACAAGAACCTTACACACTAGAGATGTTATAACGATGATGATACTTTTCAAGACGCTAGTGCTCTCTAGAGTGGAGTACTGCTGCACAATGACAGCCCCTTTCAAAGCTGGAGACATTGCTGACCTGGAGAGTGTGCAGAGATCCTTTACTGCTAGAATCCACTCAGTAAAACACCTAAACTACTGGGACTAACTAAAGAACCTAAATCTGTATTTCTTGAGTGCAGATGGGGAGATACATAATAATTTACACGTGGAAAATAGTAGAGGGGCTGGTCCCAAACCTGCACACAGAAATAACATCACATGAGACCAGAAGGCATGACAGGATGTGCAGAATACCCCCCTTGAAAAGCAGAGGTGCAACAGGTACTCTGAGAGAGAACTCTATCAACATCAGAGGCCCGAGGCTGTTCAACACGCTTCCACTACACATAAGGGGCATAGCTGTCCGACCCTCACAGTGTTCAAGAGAGAACGGGATAAGCACCTCCAAAGGATACTGATCAACCAGGCTGTGATTCATATGTCAGGCTGCAAGCAGCAGTGTCAAACAGCCTGGTTGACCAGTTCAGCAACAAGGAGGCCTGGTTGACGACTTGGCCGTGGTGACACTATACCCCGGTAACCTCAAGGTAACCCATTGTTTCGGGGGGGGGGGGGGGGACAGACCAGGACAGCTGGCTGTTCCACCACCAGTTTCTATGATGATGGAAACCACCCCGACACCCTGGGGGAGGGAGGGGGTGTCATAGAGCCACTGGGCTCGCTCAGAAATTGGCATTTTATTACATTCAACACTGGCTTTCTGGAGGGAAGTCCCTTGTGGATCCCTGAAGCTATCTACCCCATAGAAGGAAGGGTACCTACCAGGGGGTGGTGAAAGCCCCATAAAATAGGATGAGTGACCGAGGAGATTGTGGTAGACCTATGGTTATGTGGAGGTGCCTCCGGTTGGGCAGACTTTGGTTAATGTTGCAGACTTGTGTGCTGAATCAGCAGAGAAGTGAGTGGGAGGGGGTGTAGAGGCTGGGAGGTGGGAGAAGGGTAGGATGGATGAATATCCTTGAGACGCACACACATGCACACACTGCACACTCACACATACACACACGCACACACACTAATTGGGCTTTATCATCACACCCAACGAGGCTGTCAAGACGAAGCGGGTAGGCATCTGTATTTAACCTGCACTAAAGCGAGCCACATGGCTCATCACATTCTAAATTCCCACAAATCTGCCCCACACTTACCCCCCCCCTCTCCTCTCAACTCTCCCCCACTCCCCCCACCCCCCCACTCCCCCTCCCCCAACTCGTCCTCCTCCACAAAACAAAAACAAAATACCCCTTTCCAAGCAACTCGGACTGAACCTATTGGAACAAATTTTCACACTGCTGTATTTCCAATGATCATTGCACTCCTTGCCCCCCCCAACCCTCGAGACATTGCACAAAACAAGAGTTTGCAACCGCTTATTTTTCCCCCCCCCCTCCCTCATACTTGGGTAAACACATTGAGCAACCTATGTGAAATTGTGTAAACTTTGTGAGCATTTAATGGTCGTGCACTGGTATACGAACGTGGTGGTAAACTCTATAAGAGATAGAGGCAAAAACGTCCGGACATTAGCCACAGACTCCAGCATTAGCTGAGTCAAGGGCAACAAGCAAGGCCAGTTGTTGAATAGTTTAAGCAAGTACCTCTTTATACTCACAGACGTTGTCACACTAATATATATATATATATATATATATATATATATAATATATATATATATATATATATATATATATATGTATATAATATATATATACATATATATATATATATATATATTATATACAGATATATATATATATATATATATATATATGTATATATATATCTATATATACATATATATATATATATATATATATATATATATATATATATATATATATATATATATATATATAATATATATATATATATATATATATAAAGTTAACGTGTGTGTAAGTATATGAGTGTGAGTACTCACCTAATTGAGTACTCACCTGACCTAATTAGGGAGTTACAAAGTGTTAATCACCTCCTGGTATATAGGTTATTTTACTCTTGCAAACAGTTTGTAAATAGGTGAATAGTGAAGGTCCCATCACGTGTCTCGCAAAGCTCTTTGTTCATTAATATATTTCCCAAATACATTAATCGATTAAATCTATTCCCAGTTTTTAATGCTTCTCCGAGAGAGCAATCACTTCAGATTTTCTGTAACGAGTGCAACTTGCCAACGACGCCATCAGTGCTAAATAACCTTAAAGAGTTTCATTTATATATTTTTCGTAATTTTACCATTATGCCTTCGGTGAAGCTCGTCCCCGCAGTCACCTGTGACTGCAGGAGAAGTTTCAGAACAACCAGTCACTTGCATAGGTGACCTGGGATTGCAGGCCTTGCAGGCTCTCTGGGATTACCTTCAGGAGGTAGTCTGGTCTGGACACACGACCCCCAGGGTAGTGTGGACCAGCCCAGACCACTGTGCTAAACACTATCAAATACCCCAGCAATATCTAGTGCGACGGTCTCGTTTCATGCAGGTCGGCGTTCAATCCCCGATCGTCCAAGTGGTTGGACGCCATTCCTCTTCCCCCCCCCCGTACCCCTGTTCCATCCCCCCCTCCAATCCTTATCCTGACTCTTTCCACGTGTTATATAGCCGTAATGGCTTAGCGAGGGGTGTAGTGAGAAATGATTGGCATCTCCCGTCATTTTTTTTTACCCTGGAACACGTTCCGGCAATCATTTTACTACCAGGTCCACAGTTACTGCAGGGTGAACATATGGGTGAAGAAATTATGATCAGGGGGGGGGGGAGAATGGGCCTTCTCTGTCCAGGGTTCGAACCCGAGCCGTTGTCGCGGATAAGACATTCTGAGTGGGCACGCTATCCGCTCTCACATTAATGAAAATAGCTAAGTTTTGAAAATTATTATTATATGAAGTATTTGGATGAAAATTCTCGTTATTTATTATTAGTATTATTAATAGTGGTGGTAGTGGTAGTAGTGGTAGTAGTGGTAGTAGTGGTAGTAGTAGTAGTAGTGGTGGTAGTAGTGGTAGTAGTGGTAGTAGTGGTAGTAGTGGTGGTAGTAGTGGTAGTAGTAGTGGTGGTAGTAGTGGTGGTAGTAGTGGTAGTAGTGGTAGTAGTAGTAGTAGTGGTGGTAGTAGTGGTAGTAGTGGTAGTAGTGGTGGTAGTAGTGGTAGTAGTAATGGTGGTAGTAGTGGTAGTAGTAGTGGTGGTAGTAGTGGTAGTAGTGGTAGTAGTGGTAGTAGTAGTAGTAGTAGTGGTGGTAGTAGTGGTAGTAATGGTAGTAGTAGTAGTAGTGGTGGTAGTAGTAGTAGTAGTGTGGGTAGTAGTGGTGGTGGTAGTAGTGGTAGTAGTAGTGGTGGTAGTAGTAGTAGTAGTGGTGGTAGTAGTGGTAGTAGTGGTAGTAGTGGTAGTAGTGGTAGTAGTGGTAGTGGTAGTAGTAGTGGTGGTAGTAGTGGGGGTAGTAGTGGTAGTAGTGATAGTGGTAGTAGTGGTAGTGGTGGTAGTGGTAGTAGTAGTGGTGGTAGTAGTGGTAGTAGTAGTGGTGGTAGTAGTGGTAGTAGTGGTAGTAGTGGTGGTAGTAGTGGTAGTAGTGGTAGTAGTAGTGGTGGTAGTAGTGGTAGTAGTGGTAGTAGTAGTGGTGGTAGTAGTGGTAGTGGTGGTAGTGGTGTAGTGGTAGTAGTGGTGGTGGTAGTAGTGGTGGTAGTGGTAGTGGTAGTAGTAGTGGTGGTAGTAGTGGTAGTAGTGGTATGGTGGTAGTGGTGGTAGTAGTAGTGGTGGTAGTAGTGGTGGTAGTAGTGGTAGTAGTAGTGGTGGTAGTGGTAGTGGTGGTAGTAGTGGTAGTAGTGGTAGTAGTAGTGGTGGTAGTAGTGGTAGTAGTGGTAGTAGTAGTGGTGGTAGTAGTGGTAGTAGTGGTAGTGGTGGTAGTGGTGGTAGTGGTAGTAGTAGTGGTGGTAGTAGTGGTGGTAGTAGTGGTAGTAGTGGTGGTAGTAGTGGTAGTAGTGGTGGTGGTAGTGGTAGTAGTGGTGGTAGTAGTGGTAGTAGTGGTAGTAGTAGTGGTGGTAGTAGTGGTGGTAGTAGTGGTAGTAGTAGTGGTGGTAGTAGTGGTAGTAGTGGTAGTAGTGGTAGTGGTAGTGGTAGTAGTGGTAGTAGTGGTAGTGGTAGTAGTGGTAGTGGTAGTAGTGGTAGTAGTAGTGGTGGTAGTGGTAGTAGTGGTAGTGGTAGTAGTAGTGGTAGTGGTAGTAGTGGTAGTAGTGGTAGTAGTGGTAGTGGTGGTAGTGGTAGTAGTGGTAGTAGTGGTAGTGGTGGTAGTGGTAGTGGTAGTGGTAGTAGTAGTGGTAGTAGTTGGTGGTAGTAGTAGTAGTGGTAGTAGTGGTAGTAGTGGTAGTAGTGGTAGTGGTAGTAGTGGTAGTAGTGGTAGTAGTAGTGGTAGTGGTGGTAGTGGTAGTGGTGGTAGTGGTAGTAGGGTAGTAGTAGTAGTAGTGGTAGTGGTAGTAGTGGTAGTAGTGGTAGTAGTGGTAGTGGTAGTAGTGGTGGTAGTAGTGGTAGTGGTAGTAGTTATGTAGTAGTAGTGGTAGTAGAGTAGTAGTGGTGGTAGTAGTGGTAGTGGTAGTAGTGGTAGTAGTGGTAGTAGTGGTAGTGGTAGTAGTGGTAGTAGTAGTGGTAGTGGTGGTAGTGGTAGTAGGGTAGTGGTAGTAGTGGTAGTGGTGGTAGTGGTAGTAGTGGTAGTAGTGGTAGTAGTGGTAGTGGTAGTAGTGGTGGTAGTAGTGGTAGTGGTAGTAGTTATGGTAGTGGTGGTAGTGGTAGTGGTAGTAGTGGTAGTGGGGTAGTGGTAGTAGTGGTAGTAGTGGTAGTAGTAGTGGTAGTGGTAGTAGTGGTAGTGGTAGTGGTAGTAGTGGTAGTGGTAGTAGTGGTAGTAGTGGTAGTAGTAGTAGTGGTAGTAGTGGTAGTAGTAGTAGTGGTGGTAGTAGTGGTAGTGGTAGTAGTGGTAGTGCTAGTAGTGGTAGTAGTGGTAGTGGTAGTAGTGGTAGTAGTGGTAGTGGTAGTAGTGGTAGTAGTAGTGGTAGTTGTAGTAGTGGTAGTGGTAGTAGTGGTAGTAGTAGTAGTGGTAGTAGTGGTAGTAGTGTAGTGGTAGTGGTAGTAGTGTAGTGGTAGTAGTGGTAGTGGTAGTAGTAGTGGTAGTAGTGATAGTGGT
>WNGS01001054.1:106241-120631 GCA_020271785.1 Procambarus virginalis | reverse complement strand
GAATTTAGAGATAACACCATCAATAGTGTCCAAGAAATGTGTAAGTACTTCATTCACAATGATGTGCTGCCCGAAATTTTAGCGAAGTATCCAAAATTTGCTTACTGTCGGTAATGCATGCACATGACTGTAAAGCTGCCGCCCAGTTGGGTGGGTGTGGAGCACATGACTGTAAAGCTGCCGCCCAGTTGGGTGGGTGTGGAGCACATGACTGTAAAGCTGCCGCCCAGTTGGGTGGGTGTGGAGCACATGACTGTAAAGCTGCCGCCCAGTTGGGTGGGTGTGCAGCAAGACTAGTAACTGTGTGACTCACTATAGATGTAAAGTGCCTTGTATAGTGACTGTTGTGAGCCTCTTGTAATGTCACTTGTGACACCTCTTTGTGTCACTTGTGACACAAAGATTCTTGATGTGTGTATTTGTGTGGGTGATTAGATATGTATGTGTATGTATATGTGTATACGTATATATATATATATGTACATGTATGTATGAGGGTGTGTACATGTGTATACAACATTGATAATTTTGTAACTAGCGTCAAACATTGTTATTTGCTTAGCTAAACGAACTAGAGGGTTCAGTTCCTGAACCGATTATGTGCCTCTGTATCCTTTACACCACCGCCCACGGGATGGGTATGGGGTGCATAATAAAGAAAGAAATTGAATTGAATTATTCGAATACAACATTGTGTCAAAATTTCATAGCAATCGGTAAAGAGGTTTCGAAGATTTCTCTCATATGAAAAACACAGTTTAAAAAAAAATGTTTTTTTACCGTCACAGACGTGACATCTATACTGTATATATTTAATTATTTATTATTTATTTATTTATTTATTTATTTATTTATTTATATACAAGAAGGTACATTGGGTTTGTGAGGATACATAGCATAGTATTTACAATCTTGTAAAGCCACTAGTACGCGCAGCGTTGCGGGCAGTATATAAAAATATATAAAAACCCGCTCGGATGTGAATGGAACGTTGTGTGAAAATTTCAAAGCAATCGGTGAAGAACTTTCGGAGATTAGCGATTTGAACAAACTAACATTTCCATTTTTATTTATATAGAATTATAGATAATAATAAATAATATAATATAATTCAAATATTATAATTAATAATTCCTGGAGAGCAAACACGGAATTATTAACTTATCAAACACGAGCATCAGTATATAGGGCTGCGAATAGCATAACGAACATACCTAAATTTTTATAATGAAAGAAAACTTGAGAAAAATATATTATTTAGGACGCGAATTGTTACATGAGAGAAAATGGAAAACTAAACATTAACAGTCATCCAAAGAAAACGGGATATCTAGATGTAGGGTAAACTTGTGTGAGACTCGCCACCAGCCACCACACCTCAGTGCTGCCTGAACCAACAACACACCATGACCTAAACCAAGGAACTTTGATGATAATCCTACCCGCTCATACCCTCAATATAAAGATTCAAACTGTAGCGAGTTAATCTTATACTCGCTCCATTATCTCATTATCTTAATAGTATAACTAATTACAGAAGCTACAATTCTTTCCCCAATTACAGGTAATACTCTCCTCACCTTGTTGGAGGGAGCTGAGGTGTAATCACCATATAACCCAGCGATGTGAGAACAGCAAACCAGTACAATCTCCAGTCAAGAATGTAGTACTCGGCTTGGGCAGTTCTAGTCGACCCAAGACGCTACAGCTTCGACACAGAGCAGACAGCAGACTACAACCGCATCCAGCTACAACGCTCTCGCTCCCCGAGTTCAGACACTCGCAATTCTCAATCGAGCCGCCACGCTCTCCCGCATAGAGCTCCACGACTCCGGCCTCACTCAGCTCTCTGCTCTGCTCCAGGCTTCGTCTCAATGTCTACGACACTGCTGTATCCAGGACTACTAAATAAATATGAAACTCACTAAACACTGTGTATCTAATCAACCCAACAACGTAACATAACCGTACGTTACAAAACTCTGTGCAAGTTACCTGGCTGTCAAACACCCCAACTTTGCAACACTTCTTATCAAAAGTTTTTCATAAACTGTTGTGCAATATTGAAGCTTAAATACGGATCTAGTTTGCAGGTGATGAGTCACAATAACGTGGCTGAAGTATGTTGACCAGACCACACACTAGAAGGTGAAGGGACGACGACGTTTCGGTCCGTCCTGGACCATTCTCAAGTCGACTGAGAATGGTCCAGGACGGACCGAAACGTTGTCGTCCCTTCACCTTCAAGTGTGTGGTCTGGTCAACGGAACTAGTTTGTTGCTTAGGGTAATAAAATTCAGAAGATTGCGACACATTCAGTAAAATTCCGTTTAACGAAACCGCTGCAGCAGCCAAAGCTTTTCGTCCCTCGCTAATTACAGCGTGATCACATAGACTTGTGTGTAGATACAATGCACTACAAGTGTGGTCAGTTCTAATGCTGTAAGCGTGTTGGGCTTAGCGGAAACTTTAGGATTTTCTAGTTTGTCCAAGCTACACAGACTCACAATATACTTGTTTACACGAATATATTGTGTGTGACTGTGTTATATATTGTGAGTCTGTGTTATATATTGTGAGTCTGTGTTATATATTGTGAGTCTGTGTAATATATGTGAGTCTGTGTAATATATTGTGAGGCTGTGTTATATATTGTGAGTCTGTGTTATATATTGTGTGTCTGTGTTATATATTGTGTGTCTGTGTTATATATTGTGTGTCTGTGTTATATATTGTGTGTCTGTGTTATATGTTGTGTGTCTGTGTTATATATTGTGAGTCTGTGTTATATATTGTGAGTCTGTGTTATATATGTGTGTCTGTGTTATATATTGTGAGTCTGTGTTATATATTGTGTGTCTGTGTAATATATTGTGTGTCTGTGTTATATATTGTGAGTCTGTGTTATATATTGTGTGTCTGTGTTATATATTGTGAGTCTGTGTTATATATTGTGAGGCTGTGTTATATATTGTGAGTCTGTGTTATATATTGTGTGTCTGTGTTATATATTGTGTGTCTGTGTAATATATTGTGTGTCTGTGTTATATATTGTGTGTCTGTGTTATATATTGTGAGTCTGTGTTATATATTGTGAGTCTGTGTTATATATTGTGAGTCTGTGTTATATATTGTGTGTCTGTGTTATATATTGTGAGTCTGTGTTATATATTGCGAGTCTGTGTTATATATTGTGTGTCTGTGTTATATATTGTGTCTGTGTAATATATTGTGATTCTGTGTTATATATTGTGAGTCTGTGTTATATATTGTGTGTCTGTGTTATATATTGTGTGTCTGTGATATATATTGTGAGTCTGTGTTATATATTGTGTGTCTGTGATATATATTGTGAGTCTGTGTTATATATTGTGTGTCTGTGTTATATATTGTGTGTCTGTGATATATAATGTGTGTTTGTGATATATATTGTGAGTCTGTGTTATATATTGTGTGTCTGTGATATATATTGTGAGTCTGTGTTATATATTGTGTGTCTGTGTTATATATTGTGTCTGTGATATATATTGTGTGTCTGTGATATATATTGTGTGTCTGTGATATATATTGTGTGTCTGTGTTATATATTGTGTGTCTGTGTTATATATTGTGTGTCTGTGTTATATATTGTGTGTCTGTGATATATATTGTGAGTCTGTGTTATATATTGTGTGTCTATGTTATATATTGTGTGTCTGTGTTATATATTGTGTGTCTGTGATATATATTGTGTGTCTGTGATATATATTGTGTCTGTGATATATATTGTGAGTCTGTGTTATATATTGTGTGTCTGTGATATATATTGTGAGTCTGTGATATATATTGTGTGTCTGTGATATATATTGTGTGTCTGTGATATATATTGTGTGTCTGTGATATATATTGTGTGTCTGTGATATATATTGTGTGTCTGTGATATATATTGCCACAGAACAATAACTGCGATATTTGAGGCTGCTACTTAAGGTAGGAGAGGTGATACCTCCCTGCTACCTAGGGAGGGAAGCCCAGTGCTGCTCCGTCTACCTGCAGACACAAGTTACCTTGCGGGCTGATGAGAGGAACGTCCTTAGTGCATGACTCCAGAAGACTCTTCAGGTATGTCTCCTATGGGGGTGCTCTCTCGTCTCCGTCGAGGATCATTCGTATAGTAGTGTAAAGTGGGACATTGGTAGTGAGGAGATCGGAACGTGAGGATGTCAACACTGACGTCGTGACCCCATACGTCAGGCCAGCGACGGTCACCTGAGTACTAATCACCTGACTTATCATTGTTGTTATTCTATATTTAGCGTAGCACGGGCTATGGTGAGTAAGTCCACTACGGGCTCACCATAGTCCGTGCTACTTGCCCCGCTCCTGTGCCAGGTAAGTCCACTACTGGCTCGCCATAGCCCGTGCTACTTGCCCCGCTCCTGTGCCAGGTAAGTCCACTACTGGCTCGCCATAGCCCGTGCTACTTGCCCCGCTCCTGTGCCAGGTAAGTCCACTACGGGCTCACCATAGCCCGTGCTACTTGCCCCGCTCCTGTGCCAGGTAAGTCCACTACGGGCTCACCATAGCCCGTGCTACTTGCCCCGCTCCTGTGCCAGGTAAGTCCACTACGGGCTCACCATAGCCCGTGCTACTTGCCCCGCTCCTGTGCCAGGTAAGTCCACTACGGGCTCACCATAGCCCGTGCTACTTGCCCCGCTCCTGTGCCAGGTAAGTCCACTACGGGCTCACCATAGTCCGTGCTACTTGCCCCGCTCCTGTACCAGGTAAGTCCACTACGGGCTCACCATAGTCCGTGCTACTTGCCCCGCTCCTGTGCCAGGTAAGTCCACTACGGGCTCACCATAGCCCGTGCTACTTGCCCCGCTCCTGTGCCAGGTAAGTCCACTACGGGCTCACCATAGCCCGTGCTACTTGCCCCGCTCCTGTGCCAGGTAAGTCCACTACGGGCTCACCATAGCCCGTGCTACTTGCCCCGCTCCTGTGCCAGGTAAGTCCACTACGGGCTCACCATAGCCCGTGCTACTTGCCCAGCTCCTGTGCCAGGTAAGTCCACTACGGGCTCACCATAGCCCGTGCTTCTTGCCCCGCTCCTGTGCCAGGTAAGTCCACTACGGGCTCACCATAGCCCGTGCTACTTGGAACCTGTTCCGAGTAGCTTAATCTATGACAACAACAACATTCTAGCTCTTGTCCCCGCCTCAGCCCCTGTCGTAGATTCAATACTAACAGCCCAGTCCCCTGAAATTTAATATCGCTATATTTCAGACATAGTAAAATATATCCAAACAATTACCGAGCTCCAGCTCCCGTTCCCCACCTTAGTTCATTTGTACAAGTTCTTTAGTACAAGGTCAGTATTCTCGAAATTTAAAGGAGACAAACATCTGAGTAAGTAAAGAAAATAGAGTTACCGAGCTCCAGCTCTCGTCCTCCACCTTAGTTCTCTCTCACAATTCCGCTATTATCCGATCAATTTCCTTAAAATTTAAAACAGTTATTTCAGATGTAGTAAATAAGACCCAAGGCAGTGACCGAGTTTCAGCTTTTGTCGAGCATTTGTTCACTCCTAAACCCACTACCATCAACCCACCTTCACTGATATTTTAAACCCCGCTGCATTTCACACTCCTGTAAGATAAATCAAGACATTAACCGAGCTCCAGTTCCCGTCCCCCGCCTCAGTTTATCAAAATTATTTCAGATCAAGACGGACCTCTCGAGTCTCTCACCTTTATCAAAGTCAACATATTCTCTCCTTCAATATACTTGTTTACATGGTGATAAAAATCGCGGTCATATCGCACCTTACCTTAAATACCCTTTACCTCACCCCTCCCCCCCCCTTACCTTCCCATTCTTTACCTCCTCTCTCTCCCCCCTCCCTTACCTCCCTCCCCCCCCCCTTCATCTCTCCCTCATCTCTTCGCATTCTCTTCCGTGTTTCCTGTGTTCTTTATCATGTTCTTCAGGTTCTTTATCATGTTCTTTATGTTCTCTTCAAGTGACAATCATTTTTTCTACCTGTTTCTTCATTTTTCTGTGAACTTTGTCATAGTCTCATAATGCCAGAGTGTTGTATTATGAGGTGGATGAGGCCAGGTCTCCCTCATCATCCACCTGGTGTTGTGGTGGATGAGGTCAGGTCTCCCTCACCATCCACCTGGTGTTGTGGTGGATGAGGCCAGGTCTCCCTCATCATCCACCTGGTGTTGTGGTGGATGAGGCCAGGTCTCCCTCATCATCCACCTGGTGTTGTGGTGGATGAGGCCAGGTCCCCCTCATCATCCACCTGGTGTTGTTGTGGATGAGGTCAGGTCTCCCTCATCATCCACCTGGTGTTGTGGTGGATGAGGCCAGGACCACCCCATCATCCACCTGGTGTTGTGGTGGATGAGGCCAGGACCACCCCATCATCCACCTGGTGTTGTGGTGGATGAGGCCAGGACCACCCCATCATCCACCTGGTGTTGTGGTGGATGAGGCCAGGTCCACCCCATCATCCACCTGGTGTTGTGGTGGATGAGGCCAGGACCACCCCATCATCCACCTGGTGTTGTGGTGGATGAGGCCAGGTCACCCCCATCATCCACCTGGTGTTGTGGTGGATGAGGCCAGGACCACCCCATCATCCACCTGGTGTTGTGGTGGATGAGGCCAGGACCACCCCATCATCCACCTGGTGTTGTGGTGGATGAGGCCAGGACCACCCCATCATCCACCTGGTGTTGTGGTGGATGAGGCCAGGACCACCCCATCATCCACCTGGTGTTGTGGTGGATGAGGCCAGGACCACCCCATCATCCACCTGGTGTTGTGGTGGATGAGGCCAGGACCACCCCATCATCCACCTGGTGTTGTGGTGGATGAGGCCAGGACCACCCCATCATCCACCTGGTGTTGTGGTGGATGAGGCCAGGTCTCCCTCATCATCCACCTGGTGTTGTGGTGGATGAGGCCAGGACCACCCCGTCATCCACCTGGTGTTGTGGTGGATGAGGCCAGGACCACCCCATCATCCACCTCCCACATTTACCGTCGTGTTTTAACAATACTCAAAATCCGGCAGCAACTTAAATATTTGTTTTCAATACACGAAACTTAATTGAATGACTTTTGGTTATTATTTTGAGTTATAAACTAAGAGTAAGCAAGTGTCTCGAGTGTCACTAAGGAACTCACACAGCTGTAGGACACATAGATAAGAGCAACACAGCTGTAGGACACATAGATAAGAGCAACACAGCTGTAGGACACATAGATAAGAGCAACACAGCTGTAGGACACATAGATAAGAGCAACACAGCTGTAGGACACACAGATAAGAGCAACACACAGCTGTAGGACACAGATAAGAGCACCACACAGCTGTAGGACACATAGATAAGAGCAACACACAGCTGCAGGATACATACATGAGAGGAGGAGAGCTGTGGTGCAGCAGACGAGCAACATGGGCAGCTGGAGGCAACACATCAGGTCCCAGCGTCACCAACACCTGTTTTCAACACGTATTACACTGCACTATTACACAGTTCACATCATATTCCAGCCACACCGTGATGAGCACTGGCGCAACACACACACACACACTACGACACACAACACCAGGAGCTAGGGAGGGTGTTGCGGGCAGCGAACACACACACACCAGCAACACCAGGGGGAGCTGGAAGCGTGTACCAGGTGCTCACGGGGAGAGGCAGCGTGCTCCCTCTACCATGGCTCGACGCACACTGACGCTCTTCATTCCTCGACACCCCAGAGTCACCCAGCTGGCGAGTCTTGCTGCTGTTGGTGGTGGTCTTACAGGACCTGGTGAGTCTTCCTGCTGTTGGTGGAGGTCTTACAGGACCTGGTGAGTCTTCCTGCTGTTGGTGGTGGTCTTACAGGACCTGGTGAGGTACAACAGGACACAGGTATTGCAGCTGAATGCTTCAGCTGAGGACAGTGTTATGACCAACTGTTCACAACACCCTATAATACACACTGACTCAACTTTGTAAATAAAATATATAATTACTGTAATATATATAATTATATTAAGTCATTAGTGTTGGAGTGGCAGGTATATATGGGGTCTCTCCCACGCCCGTGTGAGCGGTGCTGTCTCAAGGTTGTGGTGTAAAATGCTTCAAGGTTTGGTGTTGATCTTCGCGCCATGGTAAACTACCCAACTGCTTGTTTGACGATTGAGAGATGCGCGCTGGCCAGCTACAGTGTGTGTTGTACTCACCTAGTTGTGCTTGTGGGGGTTGAGATCTGGCTCTTTGGTCCCGCCTCTCAACCGTCAATCAACAGGTGTACAGGTTCCTGAGCCTATTGGGCTCTATCATATCTACATTTGAAACTGTGTATGGAGTCAGCCTCCACCACATCACTTCCTAATGCATTCCATTTGTCAATCACTCTGACACTAAAAAAGTTCTTTCTAATATCTCTGTGGCTCATTTGGGCACTCAGTTTCCACCTGTGTCCCCTAGTGCGTGTGCCCCTTGTGTTAAATAGTCTGTCTTTATCAACCCTGTCGATTCCCCTGAGAATCTTGAATGTGGTGATCATGTCCCCCCTAACTCTTCTGTCTTCCAACGAAGTGAGGTTTAATTCCCGTAGTCTCTCCTCGTAGCTCATACCTCTCAGCTCGGGTACTAGTCTGGTGGCAAACCTTTGAACCTTTTCCAGTTTAGTCTTATGCTTGACTAGATATGGACTCCATGCTGGAGCCGCATACTCCAGGATTGGTCTGACATATGTGGTATATAATGTTCTGAAAGATTCCTTACACAAGTTTCTAAAGGCCGTTCTTATGTTAGCTAACCTGACATATGCCGCTGATGTTATCCTCTTGATATGAGCTTCAGGGGACAGGTCTGGCGTGATATCCACCCCCAGGTCTTTCTCTCTCTCTGACTCTTGAAGTATTTCATCTCCCAAATGATACCTTGTATCTGGTCTCCTGCTTCCTACACCTATCTTCATTACATTACATTTGCTTGGGTTAAACTCTAACAACCATTTATTCGACCATTCCTGCAGCTTGTCCAGGTCTTCTTAAAGCCTCAAGCTGTCCTCCTCTGTCTTAATCCTTCTCATAATTTTGGCGTCGTCAGCAAACATTGAGAGGAATGAGTCTATACCCACTGGGAGTTCATTTACGCATATCAGAAACAGGATAGGACCGAGTACAGAGCCCTGTGGGACTCTACTAGTGACTTCACGCCAATTTGAGGTCTCTCCTCTCACTAACTCCGAGTCCTATTGCTTAGGTACTCCCTTATCCACTGGAGCGCCCTACCAGTTACGCCTGCCTGTTTCTCCAGCTTATGCATCAACCTCTTATGGGGTACTGTGTCAAAATCTTTCCGACAGTCCAAGAAAATGCAGTCCGCCCAACCTTCTCTTTCTTGTTTATAGCCAGACTTTTAAATTCATTGGCTCTAGACTTTGAGAGGCGGGGTTTATTGAGGCCACATGAGGAACTTAGCTGTGGGTGGAACTTGTTTGCACTGGCAAGCTTGTTGAGAAAACTTTAGTCAGTGTGACTTGTTGCTTGACTTGTGAACGGGTTGAGGGTCCGTGAAGGAGGCAGACATGCAATACCTGTGGTAGGTTCTTGCAGGAGTGAGGCAATGTCTGCCCCAGTCTTGGTGCATCAGAGTTTGCTCTCCGGTTATAATGCCTCTTATGGACATATTTAGAGTAGGATATATTTGAATTTGTTTCAAATAAATATGTCATTTGTTAAATAAAGTTCTCATTAATGTATTTTGTTCTTTAGTAATCTGTCCTCCTTTTATTAATGCTGTTTTATAAGTTGTGTTATGTGTTGTCCTAGAAATTCCCTGTGTTCTCCATTTCATGGATATTAAAGTTGCTCTTGAATCCTCAATTAAGTAAAGATTTCTAAAAATAATTCCCAAGCTTAATTTACCAAGATTCCTGTGCCCTTGAGTTCATGATTATTAATATCTGTCCTTCCCGGGAGCTCAGTAATACTGTCACATTCAGATTTCAGGTTCAGGAAGGTGGTGGCAGTGTATGTTTTAAGTTTTATTATTCATTATTTAAAATTTATAACCCTCCATTTTGTTGCTTCTCCCCCATATAATATTTCAGTTTAATATTAGCTGTGAGTTCAGTGAAAGTCACAGTGAGCTTCCCAGCAGTGTTAAGCTGAGCTATCGAGTGAGGAGGTGGAGTTATTACCCAGTACCAGACACTACAAGTTACCCAGTACCAGACACTACAAGTTACCCAGTACCAGACACTACAAGTTACCCAGTACCAGACACTACAAGTTACCCAGTACCAGACACTACAAGTTACCCAGTACCAGACACTACAAGTTACCCAGTACTACACACTACAAGTTACCCAGTACCAGACACTACAAGTTACCCAGTACCAGACACTACAAGTTACCCAGTACCAGACACTTCAAGTTACCCAGTACCAGACACTACAAGTTACCCAGTACCAGACACTACAGTTACCCAGTACCAGACACTACAAGTTACCCAGTACCAGACACTACAAGTTACCAGTACCAGACACTACAAGTTACCCAGTACCAGACACTACAAGTTACCCAGTACCAGACACTACAAGTTACCCAGTACCAGACACTACAAGTTACCCAGTACCAGACACTACAAGTTACCCAGTACCAGACACTACAAGTTACCCAGTACCAGACACTACAAGTTACCCAGTACCAGACACTACAAGTTACCCAGTACCAGACACTTCAAGTTACCCAGTACCAGACACTACAAGTTACCCAGTACCAGACACTTCAAGTTACCCATTACCAGACACTACAAGTTACCCAGTACCAGACACTACAAGTTACCCAGTACCAGACACTACAAGTTACCAGTACCAGACACTACAAGTTACCCAGTACTACACACTACAAGTTACCCAGTACTACACACTACAAGTTACCCAGTACTACACACACAAGTTACCCAGTACCAGACACTTCAAGTACCAGTACCAGACACTACAAGTTACCCAGTACCAGACACTACAGTTACCCAGTACTACACACTACAAGTTACCCAGTACAGACACTACAAGTTACCCAGTACCAGACACTACAAGTTACCCAGTACCAGACACTACAAGTTACCCAGTACTACACACTACAAGTTACCCAGTACTACACACTACAAGTTACCCAGTACTACACTACAAGTTACCCAGTACCAGACACTTCAAGTTACCCAGTACCAGACACTACAAGTTACCCAGTACCAGACACTACAAGTTACCCAGTACTACACACTACAAGTTACCCAGTACCAGACACTACAAGTTACCCAGTACCAGACACTACAAGTTACCCAGTACCAGACACTACAAGTACCCAGTACTACACACTACAAGTTACCCAGTACTACACACTACAAGTTACCCAGTACCAGACACTACAAGTTACCCAGTACTACACACTACAAGTTACCCAGTACTACACACTACAAGTTACCCAGTACCAGACACTTCAAGTTACCCAGTACCAGACACTACAAGTTACCCAGTACTACACACTACAAGTTACCCAGTACCAGACACTACAAGTTACCCAGTACTACACACTACAAGTTACCCAGTACCAGACACTACAAGTTACCCAGTACCAGACACTACAAGTTACCCAGTACCAGACACTACAAGTTACCCAGTACCAGACACTACAAGTTACCCAGTACCAGACACTACAAGTTACCCAGTACTACACACTACAAGTTACCCAGTACCAGACACTACAAGTTACCCAGTACCAGACACTACAAGTTACCCAGTACCAGACACTACAAGTTACCCAGTACTACACACTACAAGTTACCCAGTACCAGACACTACAAGTTACCCAGTACCAGACACTACAAGTTACCCAGTACCAGACACTACAAGTTACCCAGTACCAGACACTACAAGTTACCCAGTACCAGACACTTCAAGTTACCCAGTACCAGACACTACAAGTTACCCAGTACCAGACACTACAAGTTACCCAGTACCAGACACTACAAGTTACCCAGTACCAGACACTACAAGTTACCCAGTACCAGACACTACAAGTTACCCAGTACCAGACACTACAAGTTGTGGGTCCAGAGAGATTTTAATGTTCGATAAATTTAAATTCAGGACAACTTAACCTCGTTAACTTAGATGCACTTTTTCTGTAGACTAGTGTACTGATGTTGCTATGTGTTACGTAGACTAAGTTTGTGACAAGTTCAACTTACCAACATCTAGTTTAAGTCTCGTGCAGCAAAGTTGTTGAGTTTGGTGTTCCTGAAGTTTGACCTGTTTAACCTAGCAGTATCAAGCTCAAGTAACCGGTGCGTAGTAACTTGTGTGTGTTTTGTATGTACAGTTGTTCACAGCTTGTGTCAAGTTCAGCCCAGGTAAACTGGTCCTTCTTTTACTGTAGACTTTCTCTATCACCACACCAGCTGGTTGATGCAACCCGTCCTCGACTCAAGTCCATTCCATCCAGCGGTCGACCCCAAAGACGCCCAGTTTTATCATGCTGTTCATTCAAAACAGAACTTCTCGCAAATATAAATTGTTATATATTACCATATTGTGCATATTTAGGCACAGGTTAGGTGATGATACTCTTCAAGATGCTAGTGCTCTCTAGAGTGGAGTACTGCTGCACATGACAGCTCCTTTCAAAGCTAGAGAAATTGCTGACCTGTAGAGCGTGCAGAGATCCTTTACTGCTAGAATCCACTCAGTAAAACATCATCTAAACTATTGGGACCGACTAAAGAGCCTAAATCTGTACTCCCTTGAGCGCAGGCGGGAGAGATACATAATAATTTACACGTGGAAAATAGTAGAGAGGCTGGTCCCAAACCTGCACACAGAAATAACACCACATGAGACCAGGAGGCATGGCAGGATGTGCAGAATACCCCCATTGAAGAGCAGAGGTGCAACAGGTACTCTGAGAGAGAACTCTATCACATCAGAGGCCCGAGACTGTTCAACATGCTTCCACTACACATAAGGAGCATACTGGCCGACCCCTCGCAGTGTTCAAGAGAGAACTATCAACATCAGAGGCCCGAGACTGTTCAACACGCTTCCACTACACATAAGGGACATACTGGCCGACCCCTCACAGTGTTCAAGAGAGAACTATCAACATCAGAGGCCGAGACTGTTCAACCCGCTTCCACTACACATAAGGGGCATAACTGGCCGACCCCTCACAGTGTTCAAGAGAGAACTATCAACATCAGAGGCCCGAGACTGTTCAACACGCTTCCACTACACATAAGGGACATAACTGGCCGACCCCTCACAGTGTTCAAGAGAGAACTATCAACATCAGAGGCCCGAGACTGTTCAACACGCTTCCCTACACATAAGGAACATAACTGGCCGACCCCTCACAGTGTTCAAGAGAGAACTATGACCATCATAAATAACAATCTCAACAAAAATCACATCATTCTAGGAGGTGATTTCAATATTGACCTGGTCTTCAAAATAACCCTCAAGTTCACTATTTCCGTAACAGAATGCACTCCTGTATGCTAATCCCCCAATCACCAAGCCCCACCAGAGTCACTCAAACATCTGCCACTACCTTGGATCACTTATGACTTATATAACAGCTCCCCTTACATCTGGGTAATCTATGACAGAACAACTGACCACTATCCTACCTTCCCATAGCAAACATGGATACAATACCTCCAGAAAGCAAGAAACTCTCATTCAGGCTACACAGTGAAACAGCTTTAGGTAATCTCTCTAATGCACTTCACAATTACTGAGAATGTGAATTCAATAATACACAGGATTAAACTCATTAACCTCTTCCTCTCCAAAACTCTAAGCCTCTACACACTCACTGTCCCCTCCTTCCCAAACAAGTAACTGACAAAAGAAAAAAAATCCGTGGGCTCACAAGTGGCATAATCAAATCAATCAACAAAAAACATGATATGAAAGAATTTAGGATTGGCCTAGTTACAAAGAGAAGTATTAAAAGGTCTCATCAGTGCTTACCATATCATAAGAAAAGTAAACTTTCATATTATGAGACTAGATTCAAAGAAGCAAAAGGCACTATGAAAAGCACATGGAATACCATCTCTAATATCCTAGGAACAAAACAACACTCCCACAACCAGATACACTCTCTAAGATGGCTTTACACCCGATCTGATCTAGAAATGGCAAAAGAATTTAATAGCTTCTTTCATAGGTTGGTGCTAACCTTGCCAGTAAAGTCCCACAGACTCAGACACATATCAACACACATCTCTCAGAGAGCTATCCAAACTCTATTCTCCTTTCACCAGTCAGCCCGACAGATGATGTGTTCATCATACATCACTAAAAACCAAGCTGGGAACATC
>WNGS01001054.1:77857-105206 GCA_020271785.1 Procambarus virginalis | reverse complement strand
CCCGCTCCTGTGCCAGGTAAGTCCACTACGGGCTCACCATAGCCCGTGCTACTTGCCCCGCTCCTGTGCCAGGTAAGTCCACTACGGGCTCACCATAGCCCGTGCTACTTGCCCCGCTCCTGTGCCAGGTAAGTCCACTACGGGCTCACCATAGCCGTGCTACTTGCCCCGCTCCTGTGCCAGGTAAGTCCACTACGGGCTCACCATAGCCCGTGCTACTTGCCCCGCTCCTGTGCAGGTAAGTCCACTACGGGCTCACCATAGCCCGTGCTACTTGCCCCGCTCCTGTGCCAGGTAAGTCCACTACGGGCTCACCATAGCCCGTGCTACTTGCCCCGCTCCTGTGCCAGGTAAGTCCACTACGGGCTCACCATAGCCCGTGCTACTTGCCCCGCTCCTGTGCCAGGTAAGTCCACTACGGGCTCACCATAGCCCGTGCTACTTGCCCCGCTCCTGTGCCAGGTAAGTCCACTACGGGCTCACCATAGCCCGTGCTACTTGCCCCGCTCCTGTGCCAGGTAAGTCCACTACGGGCTCACCATAGCCCGTGCTACTTGCCCCGCTCCTGTGCCAGGTAAGTCCACTACGGGCTCACCATAGCCCGTGCTACTTGCCCCGCTCCTGTGCCAGGTAAGTCCACTACGGGCTCACCATAGCCCGTGCTACTTGCCCCGCTCCTGTGCCAGGTAAGTCCACTACGGGCTCACCATAGCCCGTGCTACTTGCCCCGCTCCTGTGCCAGGTAAGTCCACTACGGGCTCACCATAGCCCGTGCTACTTGCCCCGCTCCTGTGCCAGGTAAGTCCACTACGGGCTCACCATAGCCCGTGCTACTTGCCCCGCTCCTGTGCCAGGTAAGTCCACTACGGGCTCACCATAGCCCGTGCTACTTGCCCCGCTCCTGTGCCAGGTAAGTCCACTACGGGCTCACCATAGCCCGTGCTACTTGCCCCGCTCCTGTGCCAGGTAAGTCCACTACGGGCTCACCATAGCCCGTGCTACTTGCCCCGCTCCTGTGCCAGGTAAGTCCACTACGGGCTCACCATAGCCCGTGCTACTTGCCCCGCTCCTGTGCCAGGTAAGTCCACTACGGGCTCACCATAGCCCGTGCTACTTGCCCCGCTCCTGTGCCAGGTAAGTCCACTACGGGCTCACCATAGCCCGTGCTACTTGCCCCGCTCCTGTGCCAGGTAAGTCCACTACGGGCTCACCATAGCCCGTGCTACTTGCCCCGCTCCTGTGCCAGGTAAGTCCACTACGGGCTCACTATAGCCCGTGCTACTTGCCCCGCTCCTGTGCCAGGTAAGTCCACTACGGGCTCACCATAGCCCGTGCTACTTGCCCCGCTCCTGTACCAGGTAAGTTACGGACTCACCATAGCCCGTGCTACTTGCCCCTTTCCTGTGACAGGTAAGTTACGGGCTCACCATAGCCCGTGCTACTTGCCCCGCTCCTGTGCCAGGTAAGTCCACTACGGGCTCACCATAGCCCGTGCTACTTGCCCCGCTCCTGTGCCAGGTAAGTCCACTACGGGTTCACCATAGCCCGTGCTACTTGCCCCGCTCCTGTGCCAGGTAAGTTACGGGCTCACCATAGCCCGTGCTACTTGCCCCGCTCCTGTGCCAGGTAAGTTACGGGCTCACCATAGCCCGTGCTACTTGGAACCTGTTCCGAGTAGCTTAATCTATGACAACAACAACATTCTAGCTCTTGTCCCCGCCTCAGTCCGTGTCGTAGATTCAATACTAACAGCCCAGTCCGCCTGAAATTTAATATCGCTATATTTCAGACATAGTAAAATATATCCAAACAATTACCGAGCTCCAGCTCCCGTTCCCCACCTTAGTTCATTTGTACAAGTTCTTTAGTACAAGGTAGTATTCTCGAAATTTAAAGGAGACATACATCTGAGTAAGTAAAGAAAATAGAGTTACCGAGCTCCAGCTCCCGTCCCCCACCTTAGTTCTCTCTCACAATCCGCTATTATCCGATCAATTTCCTTAAAATTTAAAACAGTTATTTCAGATGTAGTAAATAAGACCCAAGGCAGTGACCGCGTTACAGCTTTTGTCGAGCATTTGTTCACTCCTATAACCCACTACCATCACCTAGGCCACCTTCACTCATATTTTAAACCCCGCTGCATTTCACACTCCTGTAAAATAAATCAAGACATTACCCGAGCTCCAGTTCCCGTCCTCCGCCTCATTTTATCAAAATTATTTCAGATCAAGACGGACCTCTCGAGTCTCTCACCTTTATCAAAGTCAACATATTCTCTCCTTCAATATACTTGTTTACATGGTGATAAAAATCGCGGTCATATCGCACCTTACCTTAAATACCCTTTACCTCACCCCTCCCCCCCCCTTACCTTCCCATTCTTTACCTCCTCTCTCTCCCCCTCCCTTACCTCCCTCCCCCCCCCCTTCATCTCTCCCTCATCTCTTCGCATTCTCTTCCGTGTTTCCTGTGTTCTTTATCATGTTCTTCAGGTTCTTTATCATGTTCTTTATGTTCTCTTCAAGTGACAATCATTTTTTCTACCTGTTTCTTCATTTTTCTGTGAACTTTGTCATAGTCTCATAATGCCAGAGTGTTGTATTATGAGGTGGATGAGGCCAGGTCCCCCTCATCATCCACCTGGTGTTGTGGTGGATGAGGCCAGGTCTCCCTCATCATCCGCCTGGTGTTGTGGTGGATGAGGCCAGGTCCCACTCATCATCCACCTGGTGTTGTGGTGGATGAGGCCAGGTCTCCCTCATCATCCGCCTGGTGTTGTGGTGGATGAGGCCAGGTCCCACTCATCATCCACCTGGTGTTGTGGTGGATGAGGCCAGGACCACCCCCATCATCCACCTGGTGTTGTGGTGGATGAGGCCAGGACCACCCCGTCATCCACCTGGTGTTGTGGTGGATGAGGCCAGGACCACCCCATCATCCACCTGGTGTTGTGGTGGATGAGGCCAGGACCACCCCCATCATCCACCTGGTGTTGTGGTGGATGAGGCCAGGACCACCCCGTCATCCACCTGGTGTTGTGGTGGATGAGGCCAGGACCACCCCATCATCCACCTGGTGTTGTGGTGGATGAGGCCAGGACCACCCCATCATCCACCTGGTGTTGTGGTGGATGAGGCCAGGACCACCCCATCATCCACCTGGTGTTGTGGTGGATGAGGCCAGGACCACCCCGTCATCCACCTGGTGTTGTGGTGGATGAGGCCAGGACCACCCCATCATCCACCTGGTGTTGTGGTGGATGAGGCCAGGACCACCCCCGACATCCACCTGGTGTTGTGGTGGATGAGGCCAGGACCACCCCCGTCATCCACCTGGTGTTGTGGTGGATGAGGCCAGGACCACCCCCGTCATCCACCTGGTGTTGTGGTGGATGAGGCCAGGACCACCCCATCATCCACCTGGTGTTGTGGTGGATGAGGCCAGGACCACCCCATCATCCACCTGGTGTTGTGGTGGATGAGGCCAGGACCACCCCATCATCCACCTGGTGTTGTGGTGGATGAGGCCAGGTCTCCCTCATCATCCACCTGGTGTTGTGGTGGATGAGGCCAGGACCACCCCATCATCCACCTGGTGTTGTGGTGGATGAGGCCAGGACCACCCCCATCATCCACCTGGTGTTGTGGTGGATGAGGCCAGGACCACCCCCGTCATCCACCTCCCACATTAACCGTCGTGTTTTAACAATACTCAAAATCCGGCAGCAACTTAAATATTTGTTTTCAATACACGAAACTTAATTGAATGACTTTTGGTTATTATTTTGAGTTATAAACTAAGAGTAAGCAAGTGCCTCGAGTGCCACTAAGGAACTCACACAACTGCAGGACACATAGATAAGAGCAACACAGCTGTAGGACACATAGATAAGAGCAACACAGCTGTAGGACACATAGATAAGAGCAACACAGCTGTAGGACACATAGATAAGAGCAACACACAGCTGCAGGACACATAGATAAGAGCAACACAGCTGTAGGACACATAGATAAGAGCAACACAGCTGCAGGACACATAGATAAGAGCAACACAGCTGTAGGACACATAGATAAGAGCAACACAGCTGTAGGACACAGATAAGAGCAACACAGCTGTAGGACACATAGATAAGAGCAACACAGCTGTAGGACACATAGATAAGAGCAACACACAGCTGCAGGACACATAGATAAGAGCAACACAGCTGTAGGACACAGATAAGAGCAACACAGCTGCAGGACACATAGATAAGAGCAACACAGCTGTAGGACACATAGATAAGAGCAACACAGCTGTAGGACACAGATAAGAGCAACACAGCTGCAGGACACATAGATAAGAGCAACACAGCTGTAGGACACATAGATAAGAGCAACACAGCTGTAGGACACAGATAAGAGCAACACAGCTGTAGGACACATAGATAAGAGCAACACACAGCTGTAGGACACATTGATAAGAGCAACACAGCTGTAGGACACATGATAAGAGCAACACAGCTGTAGGACACATAGATAAGAGCAACACACAGCTGTAGGACACATTGATAAGAGCAACACAGCTGTAGGACACATAGATAAGAGCAACACAGCTGTAGGACACATAGATAAGAGCAACACAGCTGCAGGACACATAGATAAGAGCAACACAGCTGCAGGACACATAGATAAGAGCAACACAGCTGTAGGACACATAGATAAGAGCAACACAGCTGTAGGACACATAGATAAGAGCAACACACAGCTGTAGGACACATAGATAAGAGCAACACAGCTGTAGGACACAGATAAGAGCAACACAGCTGTAGGACACATAGATAAGAGCACCACACAGCTGTAGGACACATAGATAAGAGCAACACAGCTGTAGGACACAGATAAGAGCAACACAGCTGTAGGACACATAGATAAGAGCAACACACAGCTGTAGGACACATAGATAAGAGCAACACAGCTGTAGGACACATAGATAAGAGCAACACAGCTGCAGGACACATAGATAAGAGCAACACAGCTGTAGGACACATAGATAAGAGCAACACACAGCTGCAGGACACATAGATAAGAGCAACACAGCTGTAGGACACATAGATAAGAGCAACACAGCTGTAGGACACATAGATAAGAGCACCACAGCTGTAGGACACATAGATAAGAGCAACACACAGTGTAGGACACATAGATAAGAGCAACACAGCTGTAGGACACATAGATAAGAGCAACACACAGCTGCAGGACACATAGATAAGAGCAACACAGCTGTAGGACACATAGATAAGAGCAACACACAGCTGTAGGACACAGATAAGAGCAACACAGCTGTAGGACACATAGATAAGAGCAACACACAGCTGTAGGACACAGATAAGAGCAACACAGCTGCAGGACACATAGATAAGAGCAACACACAGCTGTAGGACACAGATAAGAGCAACACAGCTGTAGGACACATAGATAAGAGCAACACACAGCTGTAGGACACAGATAAGAGCAACACAGCTGCAGGACACATAGATAAGAGCAACACAGCTGTAGGACACATAGATAAGAGCAACACAGCTGTAGGACACATAGATAAGAGCAACACACAGCTGTAGGACACATAGATAAGAGCAACACACAGCTGTAGGACACAGATAAGAGCAACACAGCTGTAGGACACAGATAAGAGCAACACAGCTGTAGGACACATAGATAAGAGCAACACAGCTGTAGGACACATAGATAAGAGCAACACAGCTGTAGGACACATAGATAAGAGCACCACACAGCTGCAGGACACATAGATAAGAGCAACACACAGCTGCAGGACACATAGATAAGAGCAACACACAGCTGTAGGACACAGATAAGAGCAACACAGCTGTAGGACACAGATAAGAGCAACACAGCTGTAGGACACATAGATAAGAGCAACACAGCTGTAGGACACATAGATAAGAGCAACACAGCTGTAGGACACATAGATAAGAGCAACACAGCTGCAGGACACACAGATAAGAGCAACACAGCTGTAGGACACAGATAAGAGCAACACAGCTGTAGGACACATAGATAAGAGCAACACACAGCTGTAGGACACATAGATAAGAGCAACACAGCTGTAGGACACAGATAAGAGCAACACACAGCTGTAGGACACATAGATAAGAGCAACACAGCTGTAGGACACATAGATAAGAGCAACACACAGCTGTAGGACACATAGATAAGAGCAACACAGCTGTAGGACACATAGATGAGAGCAACACAGCTGTAGGACACAGATAAGAGCAACACAGCTGTAGGACACATAGATGAGAGCAACACACAGCTGTAGGACACATAGATAAGAGCAACACACAGCTGTAGGACACATAGATAAGAGCAAAACACAGCTGTAGGACACATAGATAAGAGCAACACAGCTGTAGGACACATAGATGAGAGCAACACACAGCTGTAGGACACATAGATGAGAGCAACACAGCTGTAGGACACATAGATGAGAGCAACACAGCTGTAGGACACATAGATGAGAGCAACACAGCTGTAGGACACATAGATGAGAGCAACACAGCTGTAGGACACATAGATAAGAGCAACACAGCTGTAGGACACATAGATAAGAGCAACACACAGCTGTAGGACACATAGATGAGAGCAACACAGCTGTAGGACACAGATAAGAGCAACACAGCTGTAGGACACATAGATGAGAGCAACACACAGCTGCAGGACACATAGATAAGAGCAACACACAGCTGTAGGACACATAGATAAGAGCACCACACAGCTGTAGGACACAGATAAGAGCACCACACAGCTGTAGGACACATGAGAGCAACACAGCTGTAGGACACATAGATAAGAGCAACACAGCTGTAGGACACAGATAAGAGCAACACAGCTGTAGGACACATAGATGAGAGCAACACACAGCTGTAGGACACATAGATGAGAGCAACACAGCTGTAGGACACATAGATGAGAGCAACACAGCTGTAGGACACATAGATGAGAGCAACACAGCTGTAGGACACATAGATGAGAGCAACACAGCTGTAGGACACATAGATGAGAGCAACACAGCTGTAGGACACATAGATGAGAGCAACACAGCTGTAGGACACATAGATGAGAGCAACACAGCTGTAGGACACATAGATGAGAGCAACACAGCTGTAGGACACATAGATAAGAGCAACACAGCTGTAGGACACATTGATAAGAGCAACACAGCTGTAGGACACATAGATAAGAGCAACACAGCTGTAGGACACATAGATAAGAGCAACACAGCTGCAGGACACATAGATGACAGCAACACACACCTGCAGGACACATAGATAAGAGCAACACACAACTGCAGGACACATAGATAAGAGCACCACAGCTGCAGGACACATAGATAAGAGCAACACAGCTGTAGGACACATAGATGACAGCAACACACACCTGCAGGACACATAGATAAGAGCAACACACAACTGCAGGACACATAGATAAGAGCACCACAGCTGCAGGACACATAGATAAGAGCAACACACCTGCAGGACACATAGATGACAGCAACACACACCTGCAGGACACATAGATAAGAGCACCACAGCTGCAGGACACATAGATAAGAGCAACACAGCTGTAGGACACATAGATAAGAGCAACACAGCTGTAGGACACATAGATAAGAGCAACACACAGCTGTAGGACACATAGATAAGAGCAACACACAGCTGTAGGACACAGATAAGAGCAACACACAGCTGTAGGACACAGATAAGAGCAACACAGCTGTAGGACACATAGATAAGAGCAACACACAGCTGTAGGACACATAGATAAGAGCAACACAGTTGTAGGACACATAGATAAGAGCAACACAGCTGTAGGACACATAGATAAGAGCAACACACAACTGTAGGACACATAGATAAGAGCAACACACAGCTGCAGGACACATAGATAAGAGCAACACACAGCTGCAGGACACATAGATAAGAGCAACACACAGCTGCAAGACACATAGATAAGAGCAACACAGCTGTAGGACACATAGATAAGAGCAACACAGCTGTAGGACACATAGATAAGAGCAACACACAACTGCAGGACACATAGATAAGAGCACCACACAACTGTAGGATACATACATGAGAGGAGGAGAGCTGTGGTGCAGCAGACGAGCAACATGGGCAGCTGGAGGCAACACATCTGGTCCCAGCGTCACCAACACCTGTTTTCAACACGTATTACACTGCACTATTACACAGTTCACATCATATTCCGGCCACACCGTGATGAGCACTGGCGCAACACACACACACTACGACACACAACACCAGGAGCTAGGGAGGGTGTTGCGGGCAGCGAACACACACACCAGCAACACCAGGGGGAGCTGGAAGCGTGTACCAGGTGCTCACGGGGAGAGGCAGCGTGCTCCCTCTACCATGGCTCGACGCACACTGACGCTCTTCATTCCTCGACACCCCAGAGTCACCCAGCTGGTGAGTCTTCCTGCTGTTGGTGGTGGTCTTACAGGACCTGGCGAGTCTTCCTGCTGTTGGTGGTGGTCTTACAGCACCTGGTGAGTCTTCCTGCTGTTGGTGGTGGTCTTACAGGACCTGGCGAGTCTTCCTGCTGTTGGTGGTGGTCTTACAGGACCTGGTGAGTCTTCCTGCTGTTGGTGGTGGTCTTACAGGACCTGGTGAGTCTTCCTGCTGTTGGTGGTGGTCTTACAGGACCTGGCGAGTCTTCCTGCTGTTGGTGGAGGTCTTACAGGACCTGGTGAGTCTTCCTGCTGTTGGTGGTGGTCTTACAGGACCTGGTGAGTCTTCCTGCTGTTGGTGGTGGTCTTACAGGACCTGGCGAGTCTTCCTGCTGTTGGTGGAGGTCTTACAGGACCTGGCGAGTCTTCCTGCTGTTGGTGGAGGTCTTACAGGACCTGGTGAGTCTTCCTGCTGTTGGTGGTGGTCTTACAGGACCTGGTGAGTCTTCCTGCTGTTGGTGGTGGTCTTACAGGACCTGGTGAGTCTTCCTGCTGTTGGTGGAGGTCTTACAGACCTGGTGAGTCTTCCTGCTGTTGGTGGAGGTCTTACAGGACCTGGTGAGTCTTCCTGCTGTTGGTGGTGGTCTTACAGGACCTGGTGAGTCTTCCTGCTGTTGGTGGAGGTCTTACAGGACCTGGTGAGTCTTCCTGCTGTTGGTGGTGGTCTTACAGGACCTGGTGAGTCTTCCTGCTGTTGGTGGTGGTCTTACAGGACCTGGTGAGTCTTCCTGCTGTTGGTGGTGGTCTTACAGGACCTGGCGAGTCTTCCTGCTGTTGGTGGAGGTCTTACAGGACCTGGCGAGTCTTCCTGCTGTTGGTGGAGGTCTTACAGGACCTGGTGAGTCTTCCTGCTGTTGGTGGTGGTCTTACAGGACCTGGTGAGTCTTCCTGCTGTTGGTGGTGGTCTTACAGGACCTGGTGAGTCTTCCTGCTGTTGGTGGTGGTCTTACAGGACCTGGCGAGTCTTCCTGCTGTTGGTGGTGGTCTTACAGGACCTGGTGAGTCTTCCTGCTGTTGGTGGTGGTCTTACAGGACCTGGTGAGTCTTCCTGCTGTTGGTGGTGGTCTTACAGGACCTGGTGAGTCTTCCTGTTGTTGGTGGTGGTCTTACAGGACCTGGTGAGTCTTCCTGCTGTTGGTGGAGGTCTTACAGGACCTGGTGAGTCTTCCTGCTGTTGGTGGTGGTCTTACAGGACCTGGTGAGTCTTCCTGCTGTTGGTGGAGGTCTTACAGGACCTGGTGAGTCTTCCTGCTGTTGGTGGTGGTCTTACAGGACCTGGTGAGTCTTCCTGTTGTTGGTGGAGGTCTTACAGGACCTGGTGAGTCTTCCTGCTGTTGGTGGTGGTCTTACAGGACCTGGTGAGTCTTCCTGCTGTTGGTGGTGGTCTTACAGGACCTGGTGAGTCTTCCTGCTGTTGGTGGAGGTCTTACAGGACCTGGTGAGTCTTCCTGCTGTTGGTGGAGGTCTTACAGGACCTGGTGAGTCTTCCTGCTGTTGGTGGTGGTCTTACAGGACCTGGTGAGTCTTCCTGCTGTTGGTGGAGGTCTTACAGGACCTGGTGAGTCTTCCTGCTGTTGGTGGTGGTCTTACAGGACCTGGTGAGGTACAACAGGACACAGGTATTGCAGCTGAATGCTTCAGCTGAGGACAGTGTTATGACCAACTGTTCACAACACCCTATAATACACACTGACTCAACTTTGTAAATAAAATATATAATTACTGTAATATATATAATTATATTAAGTCATTAGTGTTGGAGTGCCAGGTATATATGGCGTCTCTCCCACGCCCGTGTGAGCGGTGCTGTCTCAAGGTTGTGGTGTAAAATGCTTCAAGGTTTGGTTTTGATCTTCGCGCCATGTTAAACTACCCAACTGCTTGTTTGACGATTGAGAGATGCGCGCTGGCCAGCTACAGTGTGTGTTGTACTCACCTAGTTGTGCTTGTGGGGTTGAGCTCTGGCTCTTTGGTCCCGCCTCTCAACCGTCAATCAACAGGTGTACAGATTCCTGAGCCTATTGGGCTCTATCATATCTACACTTGAAACTGTGTATTGAGTCAGCCTCCACCACATCGCTTCCTAATGCATTCCATTTGTCAACCACTCTGACACTAAAAAAGTTCTTTCTAATATCTCTGTGGCTCATTTGGGCACTCAGTTTCCACCTGTGTCCCCTAGTGCGTGTGCCCCTTGTGTTAAATAGTCTGTCTTTATCTACCCTATCAATTCCCTTCAGAATCTTGTATGTGGTGATCATGTCCCCCCTAACTCTTCTGTCTTCCAGCGAAGTGAGGTTTAATTCCCGTAGTCTCTCCTCGTAGCTCATACCTCTCAGCTCGGGTACTAGTCTGGTGGCAAACCTTTGAACCTTTTCCAGTTTAGTCTTATGCTTGACTAGATATGGACTCCATGCTGGAGCCGCATACTCCAGGATTGGTCTGACATATGTGGTATATAATGTTCTGAAAGATTCCTTACACAAGTTTCTAAAGGCCGCTCTTATGTTAGCTAACCTGACATATGCCGCTGATGTTATCCTCTTGATATGAGCTTCAGGGGACAGGTCTGGCGTGATATCAACCCCCAGGTCTTTCTCTCTCTCTGACTCTTGAAGTATTTCATCTCCCAAATGATACCTTGTATCTGGTCTCCTGCTTCCTACACCTATCTTCATTACATTACATTTGCTTGGGTTAAACTCTAACAACCATTTATTCGACCATTCCTGCAGCTTGTCCAGGTCTTCTTGAAGCCTCAAGCTGTCCTCCTCTGTCTTAATCCTTCTCATAATTTTGGCGTCGTCAGCAAACATTGAGAGGAATGAGTCTATACCCACTGGGAGATCATTTACGCATATCAGAAACAGGATAGGACCGAGTACAGAGCCCTGTGGGACTCTACTAGTGACTTCACGCCAATTTGAGGTCTCTCCTCTCACTAACTCCGAGTCCTATTGCTTAGGTACTCCCTTATCCACTGAAGCGCCCTACCAGTTACGCCTGCCTGTTTCTCCAGCTTATGCATCAACCTCTTATGGGGTACTGTGTCAAAATCTTTCCGACAGTCCAAGAAAATGCAGTCCGCCCAGCCTCTCTTTCTTGTTTATAGCCAGACTTTTAAATTCATTGCCTCTAGACTTTGAGAGGCGGGGTTTATTGAGGCCACATGAGGAACTTAGCTGTGGGTGGAACTTGTTTGCACTGGCAAGCTTGTTGAGAAAACTTTAGTCAGTGTGACTTGTTGCTTGACTTGTGAACGGGTTGAAGGTCCGTGAAGAAGGCAGACATGCAACACCTGTGGAAGGTTCTTGCAGGAGTGAGGTAATGTCTGCCCCAGTCTTGGTGCATCAGAGTTTGCACTCCGGTTATAATGACTCTTATGGACATATTTAGAGTAGGATATAATTGAATTTGTTTCAAATAAACATGTCATTTGTTAAATAAAGTTCTCATTAATGTATTTTGATGTTTAGTAATCTGTCCTCCTTTTATTAATGCTGTTTTATAAGTTGTGTTATGTGTTGTCCTAGAAATTCCCTGTGTTCTCCATTTCATGGATATTAAAGTTGCTCTTGAATCCTCAATTAAGTAAAGATTTCTAAAAATAATTCCCAAGCTTAATTTACCAAGATTCCTGTGCCCTTGAGTTCATGATTATTAATATCTGTCCTTCCCGGGAGCTCAGTAATACTGTCACATTCGATTTCAGGTTCAGGAAGGTGGTGGCAGTGTATGTTTTAAGTTTTATTATTCATTATTTAAAATTTATAACCCTCCATTTTGTTGCTTCTCCCCCATATAATATTTCAGTTTAATATTAGGTGTGAGTTCAGTGAAAGTCACAGTGAGCTTCCCAGCAGTGTTAAGCTGAGCTATCGAGTGAGGAGGTGGAGTTATTACCCAGTACCAGACACTACAAGTTACCCAGTACCAGACACTACAAGTTACCCAGTACCAGACACTACAAGTTACCCAGTACCAGACACTACAAGTTACCCAGTACCAGACACTACAAGTTACCCAGTACCAGACACTACAAGTTACCCAGTACCAGACACTACAAGTTACCAGTACCAGACACTACAAGTTACCCAGTACCAGACACTACAAGTTACCCAGTACCAGACACTACAAGTTACCCAGTACCAGACACTACAAGTTACCCAGTACCAGACACTACAAGTTACCCAGTACCAGACACTACAAGTTACCCAGTACCAGACACTACAAGTTACCCAGTACCAGACACTTCAAGTTACCCAGTACCAGACACTACAAGTTCCCAGTACCAGACACTACAAGTTACCCAGTACCAGACACTACAAGTTACCCAGTACCAGACACTACAAGTTACCCAGTACCAGACACTACAAGTTACCCAGTACCAGACACTACAAGTTACCCAGTACCAGACACTACAAGTTACCCAGTACCAGACACTACAAGTTACCCAGTACCAGACACTACAAGTTACCCAGTACCAGACACTANTATATATTGTGAGTCTGTGTTATATATTTGTGTCTGTGTTATATATTGTGTGTCTGTGTTATATATTGTGTGTCTGTGATATATAATGTGTGTTTGTGATATATTGTGAGTCTGTGTTATATATTGTGTGTCTGTTATATATGTTGTGAGTCTGTGTTATATATTGTGTGTCTGTGTTATATATTGTGTGTCTGTGTTATATATTGTGTGTCTGTGTTATATATTGTGTGTCTGTGATATATATTGTGTGTCTGTGTTATATATTGTGTGTCTGTGTTATATATTGTGTGTCTGTGTTATATATTGTGTGTCTGTGTTATATATTGTGAGTCTGTGTTATATATTGTGTGTCTGTGTTATATATTGTGTGTCTGTGTTATATATTGTGTGTCTGTGATATATATGTGTGTCTGTGTATATATTGTGTCTGTGATATATATTGTGAGTCTGTGTTATATATTGTGTGTCTGTGATATATATTGTGAGTCTGTGTTATATATTGTGTGTCTGTGATATATATGTGAGTCTGTGTTATATATTGTGAGTCTGTGTTATATTGTGAGTCTGTGTATATATTGTGTGTCTGTGATATATATGTGAGTCTGTGTTATATATTGTGAGTCTGTGTTATATATTGTGTGTCTGTGATATATATGTGTGTCTGTGATATATATTGTGTGTCTGTGTTATATATTGTGTGTCTGTGTATATATTGTGTGTCTGTGATATATATTGTGTGTCTGTGATATATATTGTGTGTCTGTGATATATATTGTGTGTCTGTGATATATATGTGTGTCTGTGATATATATGTGTGTCTGTGATATATATTGTGTGTCTGTGTTATATATTGTGTGTCTGTGATATATATTGTGTGTCTGTGTTATATATTGTGTGTCTGTGATATATATTGTGTGTCTGTGATATATATTGTGTGTCTGTGATATATATTGTGTGTCTGTGATATATATGTGTGTCTGTGATATATATTGTGTTCTGTGATATATTGTGTGTCTGTGTGATATATATTGTGTCTGTGATATATATTGTGTGTCTGTGTTATATATTGTGATCTGTGATATATATTGTGTGTCTGTGTATATATTGTGTGTCTGTGATATATATTGTGTGTCTGTGATATATATTGTGTGTCTGTGATATATTGTGTGTCTGTGATATATATTGTGTGTCTGTGATATATATTGTGTGTCTGTGATATATATTGTGTGTCTGTGATATATATTGTGTGTCTGTGATATATATTGTGTGTCTGTGATATATATTGTGTGTCTGTGATATATATGTGTGTCTGTGATATATATTGCCACAGAACAATAACTGCGATATTTGAGGCTGCTACTTAAGGTAGGAGAGGTGATACCTCCTGCTACCTAGGGAGGGAAGCCCAGTGCTGCTCCGTCTACCTGTAGACACAAGTTACCTTGCGGACTGATGAGAGGAACGTCCTTAGTGCATGACTCCAGAAGACTCTTCAGGTATGTCTCCTATGGGGGTGCTCTCTCGTCTCCGTCGAGGATCATTCGTATAGTAGTGTAAAGTGGGACATTGGTAGTGAGGAGATCGGAACGTGAGGATGTCAACACTGACGTCGTGACCCCATGCGTCACGCCAACGACGGTCACCTGAGTACTAATCACCTGATTATCATTGTTGTTATTCTATATTTAGCGTAGCACGGGCTATGGTGAGTAAGTCCACTACGGGCTCACCATAGTCCGTGCTACTTGCCCCGCTCCTGTACCAGGTAAGTCCACTACGGGCTCACCATAGCCGTGCTACTTGCCCCGCTCCTGTGCCAGGTAAGTCCACTACGGGCTCACCATAGCCCGTGCTACTTGCCCCGCTCCTGTGCCAGGTAAGTCCACTACGGGCTCACCATAGTCCGTGCTACTTGCCCCGCTCCTGTACCAGGTAAGTCCACTACGGGCTCACCATAGCCCGTGCTACTTGCCCCGCTCCTGTGCCAGGTAAGTCCACTACGGGCTCACCATAGCCCGTGCTACTTGCCCCGCTCCTGTGCCAGGTAAGTCCACTACGGGCTCACCATAGCCCGTGCTACTTGCCCCGCTCCTGTGCCAGGTAAGTCCACTACGGGCTCACCATAGCCCGTGCTACTTGCCCCGCTCCTGTACCAGGTAAGTTACGGGCTCACCATAGCCCGTGCTACTTGGAACCTGTTCCGAGTAGCTTAATCTATGACAACAACAACATTCTAGCTCTTGTCCCCGCCTCAGTCGCTGTCGTAGATTCAATACTAACAGCCCAGTCCCCCTGAAATTTAATATCACTATATTTCAGACATAGTAAAATATATTCAAACAATTACCGAGCTCCAGCTCCCGTTCCCCACCTTAGTTCATTTGTACAAGTTCATTAGTACAAGGTCAGTATTGTCGAAATTTAAAGGAGACATACATCTGAGTAAGTAAAGAAAATAGAGTTACCGAGCTCCAGCTCCCGTCCCCCACCTTAGTTCTCTCTCACAATTCCGCTATTATCCGATCAATTTCCTTAAAATTTAAAACTTAGTTATTTCAGATGTAGTAAATAGGACCAAGGCAGTGACCGAGTTCAGCTTTTGTCGAGCATTTGTTCACTCCTATAAACCCACTACCATCACCTAGGCCACCTTCACTCATATTTTAAACCCGCTGCATTTCACACTCCTGTAGATAAATCAAGACATTAACCGAGCTCCAGTTCCCGTCCCCCGCCTCAGTTATCAAAATTATTTCAGATCAAGACGGACCTCTCGAGTCTCTCACCTTTATCAAAGTCAACATATTCTCTCCTTCAATATACTTGTTTACATGGTGATAAAAATCGCGGTCATATCGCACTTACCTTAAATACCTTTACCTCCCCCCTCCCCCCCCTCCCCCCGTACTTCCCATTCTTTACCTCCTCATCCCCCCCCCTCCCTTACCTCCCTCCCCCCCCCTTCATCTCTCCCTCATCTCTTCGCATTCTCTTCCGTGTTTCCTGTGTTCTTTATCATGTTCTTCATGTTCTTATCATGTTCTTCAGGTTCTCTTCAAGTGACAATCATTTTTTCTACCTGTTTCTTCATTATTCTGTGAACTTTGTCATAGTCTCATAATGCCAGAGTGTTGTATTATGAGGTGGATGAGGCCAGGTCCCTCTCATCATCCACCTGGTGTTGTGGTGGATGAGGCCAGGTCCCCCTCACCATCCACCTGGTGTTGTGGTGGATGAGGCCAGGACCCACTCATCATCCACCTGGTGTTGTGGTGGATGAGGCCAGGACCACCCCATCATCCACCTGGTGTTGTGGTGGATGAGGCCAGGACCACCCCATCATCCACCTGGTGTTGTGGTGGATGAGGCAAGGTCTCCCTCATCATCCACTGGTGTTGTGGTGGATGAGGCCAGGACCACCCCATCATCCACCTGGTGTTGTGGTGGATGAGGCAAGGTCTCCCTCATCATCCACCTGGTGTTGTGGTGGATGAGGCCAGGACCACCCCGTCATCCACCTCCCACATTAACCGTCGTGTTTTAACATTACTCAAAATTCGGCAGCAACTTAAATATTTGTTTTCAATACACGAAACTTAATTGAATGACTTTTGGTTATTATTATGAGTTATAAACCAAGAGTAAGCAAGTGCCTCGAGTGTCACTAAGGAACTCACACAGCTGTAGGACACATAGATAAGAGCAATACACAGCTGTAGGACACATAGATAAGAGCAACACAGCTGTAGGACACATAGATAAGAGCAACACAGCTGTAGGACACATAGATAAGAGCAACACAGCTGTAGGACACATAGATAAGAGCAACACAGCTGTAGGACACATAGATAAGAGCACCACACAGCTGTAGGACACATAGATAAGAGCAACACACAGCTGTAGGACACATAGATAAGAGCAACACAGCTGTAGGACACATAGATAAGAGCAACACAGCTGTAGGACACATAGATGAGAGCAACACACAGCTGTAGGACACATAGATGAGAGCAACACAGCTGTAGGACACATAGATAAGAGCAACACAGCTGTAGGACACATAGATAAGAGCAACACAGCTGTAGGACACATAGATGAGAGCAACACACAGCTGTAGGACACATAGATGAGAGCAACACACAGCTGTAGGACACATAGATAAGAGCAACACAGCTGTAGGACACATAGATAAGAACAACACACAGCTGTAGGACACATAGATAAGAGCAACACAGCTGTAGGACACATAGATAAGAGCAACACAGCTGTAGGACACATAGATAAGAGCAACACAGCTGTAGGACACATAGATAAGAGCCACACAGCTGTAGGACACATAGATAAGAGCAACACAGCTGTAGGACACATAGATAAGAGCAACACAGCTGTAGGACACATAGATAAGAGCAACACAGCTGTAGGACACATAGATAAGAGCAACACAGCTGTAGGACACATAGATAAGAGCACCACACAGCTGTAGGACACATAGATAAGAGCAACACACAGCTGTAGGACACATAGATAAGAGCAACACAGCTGTAGGACACATAGATAAGAGCAACACAGCTGTAGGACACATAGATGAGAGCAACACAGCTGTAGGACACATAGATAAGAGCAACACAGCTGTAGGACACATAGATAAGAGCAACACAGCTGTAGGACACATAGATGAGAGCAACACACAGCTGTAGGACACATAGATGAGAGCAACACACAGCTGTAGGACACATAGATAAGAGCAACACACAGCTGTAGGACACATAGATAAGAGCAACACACAGCTGTAGGACACATAGATAAGAGCAACACACAGCTGTAGGACACATAGATAAGAGCAACACACAGCTGTAGGACACATAGATAAGAGCAACACAGCTGTAGGACACATAGATAAGAGCAACACAGCTGTAGGACACAGATAAGAGCACCACACAGCTGTAGGACACATAGATGAGAGCAACACAGCTGTAGGACACAGATAAGAGCAACACAGCTGTAGGACACATAGATGAGAGCAACACAGCTGTAGGACACATAGATAAGAGCAACACACAGCTGTAGGACACAGATAAGATCAACACACAGCTGTAGGACACAGATAAGATCAACACACAGCTGTAGGACACATAGATAAGAGCAACACACAGCTGTAGGACACATAGATAAGAGCAACACAGCTGTAGGACACATAGATAAGAGCAACACACAGCTGTAGGACACAGATAAGATCAACACACAGCTGTAGGACACAGATAAGATCAACACACAGCTGTAGGACACATAGATAAGAGCAACACAGCTGTAGGACACATACGTAAGAGCAACACACAGCTGTAGGACACATAGATAAGAGCAACACAGCTGTAGGACACATAGATAAGAGCAACACACAGCTGTAGGACACAGATAAGATCAACACACAGCTGTAGGACACATAGATAAGAGCAACACAGCTGTAGGACACATAGATGAGAGCAACACACAGCTGTAGGACACATAGATAAGAGCAACACAGCTGTAGGACACATACGTAAGAGCAACACACAGCTGTAGGACACATAGATAAGAGCAACACACAGCTGTAGGACACATAGATAAGAGCAACACAGCTGTAGGACACATAGATAAGAGCAACACACAGCTGTAGGACACATAGATAAGAGCAACACAGCTGTAGGACACATACGTAAGAGCAACACAGCTGTAGGACACATAGATAAGAGCAACACAGCTGTAGGACACATAGATAAGAGCAACACAGCTGTAGGACACATAGATAAGAGCAACACACAGCTGTAGGACACATAGATAACAGCAACACACAGCTGTAGGACACATAGATAAGAGCAACACACAGCTGTAGGACACATAGATAAGAGCAACACACAGCTGTAGGACACATAGATAAGAGCAACACACAGCTGCAGGATACATAGATAAGAGCAACACAGCTGTAGGACACATACGTAAGAGCAACACACAGCTGTAGGACACAGATAAGAGCAACACACAGCTGTAGGACACATAGATAAGAGCAACACACAGCTGTAGGACACATAGATAAGAGCAACACAGCTGCAGGACACATAGATAAGAGCAACACAGCTGTAGGACACATAGATAAGAGCAACACACAGCTGCAGGATACATACATGAGAGGAGGAGAGCTGTGGTGCAGCAGACGAGCAACATGGGCAGCTGGAGGCAACACATCAGGTCCCAGCGTCACCAACACCTGTTTTCAACACGTATTACACTGCACTATTACACAGTTCACATCATATTCCGGCCACACCGTGATGAGCACTGGCGCAACACACACACACACACTACGACACACAACACCAGGAGCTAGGGAGGGTGTTGCGGGCAGCGAACACACACACACCAGCAACACCAGGGGGAGCTGGAAGCGTGTACCAGGTGCTCACGGGGAGAGGCAGCGTGCTCCCTCTACCATGGCTCGACGCACACTGACGCTCTTCATTCCTCGACACCCCAGAGTCACCCAGCTGGTGAGTCTTCCTGCTGTTGGTGGTGGTCTTACAGGACCTGGTGAGTCTTCCTGCTGTTGGTGGTGGTCTTACAGCACCTGGTGAGTCTTCCTGCTGTTGGTGGTGGTCTTACAGGACCTGGTGAGTCTTCCTGCTGTTGGTGGTGGTCTTACAAGACCTGGTGAGTCTTCCTGCTGTTGGTGGTGGTCTTACAGGACCTGGTGAGTCTTCCTGCTGTTGGTGGAGGTCTTACAGGACCTGGTGAGTCTTCCTGCTGTTGGTGGTGGTCTTACAGGACCTGGTGAGTCTTCCTGCTGTTGGTGGTGGTCTTACAGGACCTGGTGAGTCTTCCTGCTGTTGGTGGAGGTCTTACAGGACCTGGTGAGTCTTCCTGCTGTTGGTGGTGGTCTTACAGGACCTGGTGAGTCTTCCTGCTGTTGGTGGAGGTCTTACAGGACCTGGTGAGTCTTCCTGCTGTTGGTGGTGGTCTTACAGGACCTGGTGAGTCTTCCTGCTGTTGGTGGTGGTCTTACAGGACCTGGTGAGTCTTCCTGCTGTTGGTGGTGGTCTTACAAGACCTGGTGAGTCTTCCTGCTGTTGGTGGAGGTCTTACAGAACCTGGTGAGTCTTCCTGTTGTTGGTGGTGGTCTTACAGGACCTGGTGAGTCTTCCTGTTGTTGGTGGTGGTCTTACAGGACCTGGTGAGTCTTCCTGCTGTTGGTGGTGGTCTTACAGGACCTGGTGAGGTACAACAGGACACAGGTATTGCAGCTGAATGCTTCAGCTGAGGACAGTGTTATGACCAACTGTTCAAAACACCCTATAATACACACTGACTCAACTTTGTAAATAAAATATATAATTACTGTAATATATATAATTATATTAAGTCATTAGTGTTGGAGTGCCAGGTATATATGGGGTCTCTCCCACGCCCGTGTGAGCGGTGCTGTCTCAAGGTTGTGGTGTAAATGCTTCAAGGTTTGGTGTTGATCTTCGCGCCATGGTAAACTACCCAACTGCTTGTTTGACGATTGAGAGATGCGCGCTGGCCAGCTACAGTGTGTGTTGTACTCACCTAGTTGTGCTTGTGGGGGTTGAGATCTGGCTCTTTGGTCCCGCCTCTCAACCGTCAATCAACAGGTGTACAGATTCCTGAGCCTATTGGGCTCTATCATATCTACACTTGAAACTGTGTATGGAGTCAGCCTCCACCACATCGCTTCCTAATGCATTCCATTTGTCAACCACTCTGACACTAAAAAAGTTCTTTCTAATATCTCTGTGGCTCATTTGGGCACTCAGTTTCCACCTGTGTCCCCTAGTACGTGTGCCCCTTGTGTTAAATAGTCTGTCTTTATCTACCCTATCAATTCCCTTCAGAATCTTGTATGTGGTGATCATGTCCCCCTAACTCTTCTGTCTTCCAGCGAAGTGAGGTTTAATTCCCGTAGTCTCTCCTCGTAGCTCATACCTCTCAGCTCGGGTACTAGTCTGGTGGCAAACCTTTGAACCTTTTCCAGTTTAGTCTTATGCTTGACTAGATATGGACTCCATGCTGGAGCCGCATACTCCAGGATTGGTCTGACATATGTGGTATATAATGTTCTGAAAGATTCCTTACACAAGTTTCTAAAGGCCGCTCTTATGTTAGCTAACCTGACATATGCCGCTGATGTTATCCTCTTGATATGAGCTTCAGGGGACAGGTCTGGCGTGACATCAACCCCCAGGTCTTTCTCTCTCTCTGACTCTTGAAGTATTTCATCTCCCAAATGATACCTTGTATCTGGTCTCCTGCTTCCTACACCTATCTTCATTACATTACATTTGCTTGGGTTAAACTCTAACAACCATTTATTCGACCATTCCTGCAGCTTGTCCAGGTCTTCTTGAAGCCTCAAGCTGTCCTCCTCTGTCTTAATCCTTCTCATAATTTGGCGTCGTCAGCAAACATTGAGAGGAATGAGTCTATACCCACTGGGAGATCATTTACGCATATCAGAAACAGGATAGGACCGAGTACAGAGCCCTGTGGGACTCTACTTGTGACTTCACGCCAATTTGAGGTCTCTCCTCTCACTAACTCCGAGTCCTATTGCTTAGGTACTCCCTTATCCACTGAAGCGCCCTACCAGTTACGCCTGCCTGTTTCTCCAGCTTATGCATCAACCTCTTATGGGGTACTGTGTCAAAATCTTTCCGACAGTCCAAGAAAATGCAGTCCGCCCAGCCTTCTCTTTCTTTTTATATCCAGACTTTTAAATTCATTGCCTCTAGACTTTGAGAGGCGGGGTTTATTGAGGCCACATGAGGAACTTAGCTGTGGGTGGAACTTGTTTGCACTGGCAAGCTTGTTGAGAAAACTTTAGTCAGTGTGACTTGTTGCTTGACTTGTGAACGGGTTGAAGGTCCGTGAAGGAGGCAGACATGCAACACCTGTGGAAGGTTCTTGCAGGAGTGAGGTAATGTCTGTCCCAGTCTTGGTGCATCAGAGTTTGCTCTCCGGTTATAATGCCTCTTATGGACATATTTAGAGTAGGATATATTTGAATTTGTTTCAAATAAACATGTCATTTGTTAAATAAAGTTCTCATTAATGTATTTTGATGTTTAGTAATCTGTCCTCCATTTATTAATGCTGTTTTATAAGTTGTGTTATGTGTTGTCCTAGAAATTCCCTGTGTTCTCCATTTCATGGATATTAAAGTTGCTCTTGAATCCTCAATTAAGTAAAGATTTCTAAAAATAATTCCCAAGCTTAATTTACCAAGATTCCTGTGCCCTTGAGTTCATGATTATTAATATCTGTCCTTCCCGGGAGCTCAGTAATACTGTCACATTCAGATTTCAGGTTCAGGAAGGTGGTGGCAGTGTATGTTTTAAGTTTTATTATTCATTATTTAAAATTTATAACCCTCCATTTTGNAAACAGGCCACCATCAATATAATAGAGAGAGCAGCTTCTGTGCTAGCAGGAACGGATCCAGACTTCTAATCATGGGAGACTTCAACCATGGGAAGATAGATTGGGGGAACAGAGACCCACACGGAGGCCCAGACACATGGAGAGCTAAGCTGCTGGATGTGGCAACAAGAAACTTTCTAAGTCAACACGTCAAGGGACCGACAAGAATGAGAGGAGGGGATGAACCAGCCTTGCTTGATCTGATATTTACCCTAAATGAGTCGGATATAAGGGAAGTTAAGTTGGAAGCCCCCTTGGGAATGAGTGATCATAGTGTATTGAGCTTTGAGTACCTGGTTGAGCTAGGAATTATCACCCCCAAAAAAGAACTGGGAACCAAAGGGCTGGCGTACCGAAAGGGAAACTATGAGGAGATGAATAAATTCCTATGGGATATACATTGGGACACAGAACTCGGAACCAAGTCCGTACAAGACATGATGGACTACGTCACCCAAAAATGTCAGGAGGCTGTAAGCAGGTTTGTCCCAGCCCAACAGGAAAAAACAGAGAAGCAAAGGAAGAATCCGTGGTTTAATAGGGAATGTATGAAAGCAAAGGAGCTGAACAAAAGGGCATGGAGGAACTTCCGTAATAACAGAACACCAGAAAGTAGAGAGAGATACCAGAGAACCAGGAACGAGTATGTCAGTGTGAGAAGAGCAGCTGAGAAAAGGTATGAAAATGATATAGCTAATAAAGCCAATACTGAACCAAAGCTACTACACAGTCACATCAGGAGGAAGACAACAGTGAAGGAACAGGTGATTAAACTTAGGGTGGGCGAGGACAGGTACACAGAGAATGACAAAGAGGTGTGTGAAGAACTCAACAAAAGGTTCCAGGAGGTCTTTACAATAGAACAGGGAGATATCACGGCGCTGGGAGAGGTGGCAGCAAACCAGGTGACCTTGGATAGGTTCGAAATTACAAGAGATGAGGTCAAAAAGCACCTATTGGAGCTGGATGTGAGAAAAGCTGTTGGGCCGGATGGAATCTCGCCATGGGTATTGAAAGAGTGTGCAGGAGCACTTTGCTTACCACTCTCCATAGTGTATAGTAAGTCACTGGAAACGGGGACCTACCAGAAATATGGAAGACTGCTAATGTAGTACCAATATACAAAAAGGTGACAGACAAGAGGCACTGAACTACAGGCCAGTGTCCTTAACTTGTATACCATGCAAGGTGATGGAGAAGATTGTGAGAAAAAACCTAGTAACACATCTGGAGAGAAGAGACTTCGTGACAACCCACCAACATGGGTTCAGGGAGGGTAAATCTTGCCTTACAGGCTTCATAGAATTCTACGATCAGGTGACAAAAATTAAGCAAGAAAGAGAAGGGTGAGCGGACTGCATTTTTTTGGACTGTCTGAAAGCCTTTGACACAGTACCTCATAAAAGGTTGATGCATAAGCTGGAGAAACAGGCAGGAGTAACTGGTAGGGCGCTCCAGTGGATAAGGGAGTACCTAAGCAATAGCAATCAGAGAGTTACAGTGAGGGGTGAGACCTCAGACTGGCGTGAAGTCACCAGTGGAGTCCCACAGGGCTCTGTACTTGGACCTATCCTGTTTCTGATATACGTAAATGATCTCCCAGAGGGTATAGACTCATTCCTCTCAATGTTTGCTGACGACGCCAAAATTATGAGAAGGATTAAGACAGAGGAGGACAGCTTGAGGCTTCAAGAAGACCTGGACAAGCTGCAGGAATGGTCGAACAAATGGCTGTTAGAGTTTAACCCAAGCAAATGTAATGTAATGAAGATAGGGGTAGGAAGCAGGAGACCAGATACAAGGTACCATTTGGGAGATGAAATACTTCAAGAGTCAGAGAGAGAGAAAGACCTGGGGGTTGATATCACGCCAGACCTGTCCCCTGAAGTTCATATCAAGAGGATAACATCAGCAGCATATGCCAGGTTGGCTAACATAAGAACGGCCTTTAGAAACTTGTGTAAGGAATCTTTCAGAACATTATATACCACATATGTCAGACCAATCCTGGAGTATGCGGCTCCAGCATGGAGTCCATATCTAGTCAAGCATAAGACTAAACTGGAAAAGGTTCAAAGGTTTGCCACCAGACTAGTACCCGAGCTGAGAGGTATGAGCTACGAGGAGAGACTACGGGAATTAAACCTCACTTCGTTGGAAGACAGAAGAGTTAGGGGGGCCATGATCACCACATTCAAGATTCTCAGGGGAATCGACAGGGTTGATAAAGACAGGCTGTTTAACACAAGGGGCACACGCACTAGGGGACACAGGTGGAAACTGAGTGCCCAAATGAGCCACAGAGATATTAGAAAGAACTTTTTTAGTGTCAGAGTGGTTGACAAATGGAATGCATTAGGAAGTGATGTGGTGGAGGCTGACTCCATACACAGCTTCAAGTGTAGATATGATAGAGCCCATTAGGCTCAGGAAACTGTACACCTGTTGATTGACGGTTGAGAGGCGGGACCAAAGAGCCAGAGCTCAACCCCCGCAAGCACAACTAGGTGAGTACAACTAGGTGAGTACACACACACACACACACACACACAACACACACACCACACACACACACACACACACACACACACACACACACACACACACACAAACACCCACACACACACACAACACCCACTACTAACGACCTAACTCTTAAATACCATTAATTATACTTACATATCACCAATCCACTTCCAAAAGGCTTTATAACTTATTTGCCAATTAGAAAATAGCCAACTATAGATTACATTTAAGTCTCTTATGTTCATTTTACTCTAAATTACATAGACTTGCAAATCATTTACATAGGCTTGCAACATAATTTACATTCCCTATTAGAAGGAATTAGTGATGTGCAGTATGGAAAGTTGCAGGCATAAATATTAGAGTGTAAGACTCACTTTACACAGCCAAGTTCACTAAGATCATAACCAACTTATTACTTTACATATGCTAGTGTGACCGAGTTGTTGTTAGTGGCATAGTCACGCTGTGGAGTGTGCTCTAGTGGTGCTCTAGTGGTGCTCTAGTGGTGCTCTAGTGGTGCTCTATGGTGTTCTAGTGGTGCTCTAGTGGTGCTCTAGTGGTGCTCTAGTGGTGCTCTAGTGGTGCGCTCGTGGTGCTCTAGTGGTGTTCTAGTGGTGCTCTAGTGGTGCTCTAGTGGTGCTCTAGTGGTGCTCTAGTGGTGCTCTAGTGGTGCTCTCGTGGTGCTCGTGGTGCTCTAGTGGTGCTCTAGTGGTGCTCTAGTGGTGCTCTAGTGGTGCTCTAGTGGTGCTCTTGTGGTGCTCTAGTGCTCCAGGTGAACTGTACTCACCTAGTTGTGCTTGCGGGGGTTGAGCTTTGGCTCTTTGGTCCCGCCTCTCAACGTCAATCAACTGGTGTACAGGTTCCTGAGCCTACTGGGCTCTATCATATCTACACTTGAAACTGTGTATGGAGTCAGCCTCCACCACATCACTGCCTAATGCATTCCATCCGTTAACTACTCTGACACTGAAAAAGTTCCTTCTTACGTCCCTGTGGCTCATGTGGGTACTCAGTTTCCACCTGTGTCCCCTTGTTCGCGTCCCACCAGTGTTGAATAGTTTATCCTTGTTTACCCGGTCGATTCCCTGAGGATTTTGTAGGTTGTGACCATGTCCCCCCTTACTCTTCTGTCTTCCAGTGTCGTAAGGTGCATTTCCCGCAGCCTTTCCTCGTAACTCATGCCTCTTAGTTCTGGGACTAGTCTAGTAGCATACCTTTGGACTTTTTCCAGCTTGTCTTGTGCTTGATAAGGTACGGGCTCCATGCTGGGGCCGCGTACTCCAGGATTGGTCTTACATATGTTGTGTACAAGATTCTGAATGATTCCTTACACAGGTTCCTGAACGCTGTTCTGATGTTAGCCAGCCTCGCATATGCCGCAGATGTTATCCTTTTTATGTGGGCTTCAGGAGACAGGTTTGGTGTGATATCAACTCCTAGATCTTTCTTTCTGTCTGTTTCATTGAGTACTTCACCTCCTATTCTGTATCCTGTGTCTGGTCTCCTGTTTCCACTGCCTAGATTCATTACTTTGCATTTACTCGGGTTGAACTTCAACAGCCATTTGTTGGACCATTCACTCAGTCTGTCTAGGTCATCCTGTAGCCTCCTACTATCGTCCTCCGTTTCAATCCTCCTCATAATTTTGCATCGTCGGCAAACATTGAGAGGAACGAATCTATACCCTCTGGGAGATCATTTACATATACCAGAAACAGTATAGGTCCAAGGACTGACCCCTGCGGGACTCCACTTGTAACATCTCGCCAATCTGAGACCTCACCCCTCACACTGACTCGTTGTCTCCTGTTGCTTAGGTACTCCTGTATCCAATGGAGTACCTTCCTTTCACTCCAGCTTTCCACCAGCCTCTTGTGTGGCACTGTATCAAAGGCTTTCTGGCAATCCAAAAATATGCAGTCTGCCCACCCTTCTCTTTCTTGCCTTATTTTTGTTGCCTGGTCGTAGAATTCAAGTAACTCTGTGAGGCAGGACCTGCCATCCCTGAACCCATGTTGATGCTGTGTTACAAAGTTCCTTCGCTCAGATGCTCCACTAGCTTTCTTCGCACAATCTTCTCCATCAGCTTGCATGGTATGCAGGTTAGGGACACTGGCCTGTAGTTCAGTGCCTCCTGTCTATCCCCTTTCTTGTATATCGGGACTACATTACCTGCTTTCCAAATATCTGGCAGTTCCCCTGTTGCCAGTGACTTGTTATACACAATGGAGAGTGGTAGGCACAGTTCTCTTGCTCCTTCCTTTAGTATCCAAGGGAATACTATATGTGTAGTGTGTGGTGTGTGTGTGTGTGTGTGTGTGTGTGT